>CABHPH010147963.1:0-38757 GCA_902168325.1 Peromyscus nudipes | reverse complement strand
CAAAGAAATTAGTTTCACTATGACATTTTTAATACTCATACATCACTATGCATCCTTCTTCGACACCCCACTACCCTTAACATAACCCTCCCCTTCTTACTCTTCTTCGGTCCCCAAACAGCGTCGTTCCCCCCCCCCACCCCCCCCCACCCCCACCCCCGCTTCCGTGACCCATGTACTTGTGAAATGGCCCCTCTGCTACTTTGATCTTTTCCACTTCGTGCATGACTTCTCTTTTTAGAAACTTAACCAATAGTTTCCTACACTATTACATTAGTCAGAATGCTTTACTGTAATTGTAAAAAGCCTTAATGAAATATGTTGCTTAGTCTAGTAGAACCAACAGCATTTCCGCGTGGACTTGCCATGTTTCGAATGCGCAGGCGTGACATGGGGTCAGTCTGTGGCTTTTGCACAGCTTCCCCATCCGGTCTTCATCTGGACACGGCGAACACACTAGCTGTGATCCTGTTTGGTTCTCCCGCCGAGCTCACGAACTCTAGGAAGGAGCTGGAAGCTTCTGGGCAAGTGCTGAATGTGTTCTTCGCGCTCCTCAGGGGGCTGTGCACTGCAGCTGGGGTCAGCTAGTGACAAGGCACTCAATGCTGCTCTAGCTGAGCTTCCCGCCCCGCCCCACCCCGCCCTGGGGAAGGAGACCTGAGAGGTGGTAACAGTTGGAGGTATCTTTGGGGAAAAGTGAGAACATGTACCTTTTCTCTTTGCAGAGTCCAGCTGAATAAGCATACAGGTCAGTGTGGGAAGTCGGGTTTTCCCCATGGTTTGTTTTCGCTGTTGTGTTGTTGTTTTTTTTTTTTTTTTTTAAAGAAATCATGAGCTGTCACATATAAAAGATTTCATACCTTCAGACAAAAAATAAAATATCTTTTTGCTGTGTGTTTGAACAATTCTCTTGCCTAGGCAGCCAGACAAAGTTTAGCAAGAAATGATAGTGTATCTGGGGGCACAAGCTTGTGATGCCCTTGCTGAGCGGGGCTCCATTTCCCCTGCTAACTGGATGTCTTTGTGGCTTCCTGACTCTAGAATTTCAAGACCTGCATTACTTTGCAGTATCAAGTCGTTCAATTTAATTGGCCCAAATGAGTCATATAAAATATAAGTTTTTAGAAAAGAATTTCTGTTTCAGACTTCTAGTTCTCAGGAATAAAAGCCACACCTGTGTGAAAGAGTCCACAAGACTGGCTGACGGATTGGAGCTTTGTGACTTCGGAAACTTGGAATGTTGCAGGCCTCTGATTATCTTATGCTTCAGTCCTCTAAGTAGCCATCCATTGCTTACCTCCATGTCTGATGTAATATCGTGGTTCTATCACATGAGGCCTTCTGGGATGTACCTTTGGCTCCCACCAACCCCAGTGCTAAGTATGTTATCAGGTAGCATCTGAAAGCTACGCCAGAGAATTTCCCATGTGGTGGGATGTTCTCACTAATGTGTTTGAAACACAGTTACAAAAATTTCCTTGATCTGTTTCCATGTTGGGACATGATATTTGGAGTAACTTATTTCCTGGACTGTGATCACTCATATTTGGCTCCAGAATAAATCATCTTATTCTTTTTTTGAGATGAGAGCTGTGTTTTGAGTCAATAGCTGTAAACTGAAAATGGGCTAAACTTTAGGAGGTGATCAATGTATGAAGAGGTACATGCTAGGCAGAGCCATGCCACCAGCTGTCTCTCTGCTTGTGAGTTTAGGTGAGGGTAGGATGACCCATGAGGGGAGATGCTCTCAGAGGGTGGAATCTAAATCACCTGCTCACTGAAGTTGGCTCTCAGGGTGCTGTTTCTTCTTTACACAGCAGCTTACTAATGCGTTTGGCAGGGCAGGACTCACCCAGGGCTCAGTGCTCATCACCTGTGGTCTACGGTTTCTACTATGCACTTCCTGGTTCTTTATTTTCTTGTTTCCTTTTCATCACACTCTTAGTCTTAATTTACTAGCTTCTAGTGATGTCACTATTTAGAAACCCCTGGAGAGTGGCTGAGAACCCATGAGCAAGTTTGTTTGTAAGCATGGAATCAAGTGACACTGAGTGTGCCACCTCTTTAGTTTTTGCTGAGACTGTTCTTTGTGTGCTCAGGATCTAATCCCCCCATTTGAGATAAGAAGCAGATGGATTACCGGGAAAGACTGACTTCCTGGCAGAAACAAACAAGAGAAAAGCCTGAGCTGGTCAGAACTCATGTCTGAACAGTGAGGTGATAAAAGAAAAGTTAGAAAAAGTAAAAACAATTTTATTTATTTAATTAGTCCAGGTTAGGCCCTGACCGAAGTTGGTAAATTCAAAGACAAAGTACCTGAAGCAGTGTGACTGAGTGAGGATGTGGATGTTCACTGCAGTCATATGAGGAGCTAGATCTCTGAATTAAGAGCACATAATTTCTTGCATTACCCTCTGTAAAACATGAGGTATGTTACCTATATATACCTGATCCCATTTAAGAATTTAAACAGAAATATGCATAACTTAGTAAAATGTTCCTGAAAATAATGGCTTAGAAAGTTCCAGGCTGGTAAGGTGGCTAGGTGGCCAAAGATGCCTGCCATAGGGTTGAGACCTGAATTCAAACCCTGAAAGCCATAGTGGAAGGTGAGCTCCAACTCGGGCAGATTATCTTCTGACATCCATTTGTGCACTGTGGCATGTATGCACACACACACACACACACACACACACACACACACACACAACAATAAGTAAAATAAAATATCTTATAGAGATAAATCTTATTTATTCCAAAGCACTTAATTCTATAGATTATTTACTCATTTGTGCTAGGTACACTCGTTGCTAGGTGCTCTAGCTTCCTATCATAAAACCATGAGCATATACTACTGAAGAATACATTTTTCAAGAGGTGTGATTCTATTCACTCTCTCTCTCTTTCCCTCTGGTTCCTAAATTATTAAACTCACTTACCTACATTTTTAAGACACTGGGTTCATTGGAACAATAGAAATGACTGGTGGGTAAAATGAGCCTTAGAATTTGGGCTCTGCTTCTCTGCTGTGCCATCTGGTAACTTTTACCCACCCACAGTACAAGAGTCCTGTAGGAGTGGGTGGAGAGTGGAGGGTTGCCGTGGACGTGAGTTCAGTAGCTGCCTTGTCAACTCCAGTGAACAGTCTTGGGGTTGGCGCTGTCACCTGGCCTTCTCCAGGTCACAGAGACCACAGCACCAATCTTGGAAGCATCCTCAGCCTCTCATAGCTCTCTGGTTTGCACTGACTCCTTATAACACTGAGTATGCGCCTAGACCACTGTCACGTGATCCACTCACCGTCCATCATTTGGGACCCAAACCACAGTTCAGAGATTGAATGGGCATCAGTCACCTGGGGTCACACTGTTGTTTCAGACCCTATTTTTTCCAGTTACCACTGAGTTTTGGACTAATGTAGGGGAGAAGACAGAATACTCTGCATGGGACCCTGACAATGCATTTATCACACTAGGAATCTATTGTATGAAAACCTTCAAACAGAAAGGACACAGACATCCTTCTCAACTTTAAACAAGGGTCCTCAGTACTTCTACATCAGTTTGTTTCTGAAACGACCCATTGTTTTATTTAGTACTCCTGCACTCATGAGGATCAAGCCTTATAATTTTTGTTACCTCCACAGAAGCTTTTAAGAGTGAGGTGAAGCAACTACTCAATCTTACCCCCCCCCAAATGACAGTCAACCTTAAAGTTTTTATCTGCCTAATTGTAACATTTTTGCTTTCAGTATAATAACTGCTGCACCTTCCTACATTTTACAGAGTACATATGAAGACAAAACACCATCTGAAAGCATGTTATAAATATCTACATATATTCAGCATTCAACAATATCCAAAATATTCAGCATATTTTATATAAAATGCATGGTATATTACATCTAGCATACATAGTATGCTGTATAATATATAGGAACTAGAGAATATATTTACATATTAATTTATAAATACAGATATATACAGTAAGTAGGTAATTTGTATATTTTTCCTGTATGACCACAGAGTTTGGAGAAAAGGGTTATGTAATCTCCTCCATACATTGTCTTCATTCTTTGTGATTGAAAGGAATGTGTTAATTACACTCTATTATTTTAGTATTTGAGGAGAGATAGCAGTTGCACATGTGTGCTATAAAATCACACAGACCAGAGTGTTAACAAAGTGTTTACCATTTCATAATCTATGTCTTTGGGCAAAATATTTAAGATGAGACATGTTTTTTTCAGTCTGACCATAGAAATGGCAAGAGTTACCACACAGCATGTATGAGAAAGGGTGGCACAGGGCTTGGGGGGTTGCTTAGCCCCTGCTCATGGTAGTTCTGAGTGTGCCTGCAGATGATGCCTGTGAAGTCTTGGTCATCACTGACTTTTATTAACAATTTAACTATGACTCTAACAAGGGAAGTCAATTTTAGAAAGACGGACAGAAAAGTACAAAGGAGATGAAAATTACCCATAATTCCACTACCTGGGGTGATTAGGTAGACCTTGCCTCCACTTTCATAATCATTCACACACCTACTTATAACTGTAGTGTTTAAATCTTAAATATACGTGGTTTTCTGTTTTGCTTCTCAGCTTAGTATTATTATATGCATTTGTTAGTATAACACATTTTCAAAGATACAATGATAGACCAGCTGGATTTAATCAATCTTTTTCTGTGTTAATTTATGTTGTTAACTAGCTTATTCACTGACTCCTTTGCTTTTGCTATTTATTATCAATAGTTTGTTCTTAAAGATCTTGTATGTACGTTTCTAATCACACTATTTGTTATTTCCCTAGAGCAAATTCACAGAGGTGGTGTTGTTAAATCAAAGGCATGACATGTGTGGAGGGCTCCTGCTTCCAATTAGAATTATTTTATGTAGGTTTTGCCAACTAATACCTCTTCCATTTGGTTATAGGGGCTGAAAGTGGACAGGTTTGTGTTCTATGTGTTATCAAGTACTTTCATAACTATTGTCAAATTTTATTCCCACAAAAATTATTTGAAAAATGTTAGCAATATTTTCCTCCATGCTACAGACAAAGTGACTTCAAAAAGCAATAAAAATAAACCCGAAGTTAAATGTCTTGTCCAAAATGGCAGAGACAGAACTGTACTCAAGAGCCTCATTCTTCATGAGCCACCAGGGGGACATTAGGGGTTCCAATAAATCTTGTTTAGTGCCTGAAGTTCGGTGCAAGGGAAGTCTTATTTCATGAAGAGCGTGAACAACGTCCCTTGCCCAGGTGTGTTGTCAGAAGGCAAGGCTGCTCCATGTGCCTACCTTCTGACACTAGCCATTGAGTCTGGAGACCATACCCCGGATGAAGTAGCCACCAGGAAGCTAACAGAACACCTTTCTAATTTCTTCTGACATTATTATTAATAAATAAGGACCTTTTTTTTCAAATTTCCATCTCCTTAGTGATTATATGGAGATTGAAATTGACATTAGTGAACTTTTTCATAAGGAAAACCCATGAGCATTCAGTTACTATGCATGCTTTTATTAAAAATTGTTCTGTTTTTGGAAGGAATGATTCTACAGCTTGATTTGCTTTCCGATAGCAATTTCTGTTTTCCTTATGTATCAATAAGATAAAATTTCTCTGGGAAGACAATAATAGCATATTCTTGCATGTGTTACATAGGATGGTTTTGTTGTTTATTTTTTTGTGCAAAAGGAATTTTCTCATGTTTGAGAGAAAAGTTACATTAGTAATTATTAAAATGGTAATTTTTTCTGGGACCTGAAGACTTACATATTACAGGCAGCTAGGTATTGGACTGCCAGTGCCTAAGAATGAACAGAAAGATGGAATCAAATGCTTGTTACCATGTCTATAAAAATAAGTGTTTGGATGGCACACCAAATTGTATAGCTCCCAAATGTTCTAAGATTTGTGTGCATGGCTGAACGCTCTTAGTAACAGATCATCAACTTTCACAGAAGAGGGATGCAGGGGGGCTCCTAGAAACTCACCTCCTCTCTTTCTGCTGATTAGGTGGCTGTGGGAAAGTCTTGTATTTTCCAGCCCATGATTGTCTTTGGTAAAATAAGGGGAGTGAACTAGCCTTGAAAATCTGCACTCAGTTCTAAAGTTGTATAGCCCAGAGATGTATTCATGTGCTTGCTGAAAGGGTCACCAATCTGAGCAGCATCAAAGCCTTCCTCACTTTAAGATCACATTCTGAAAACAATCTCAACTATTATACTAATAAATACCAGAGAGAGAAGAGCCTGGCCAGGCACTCTTGGGGATTTTTGGTCAGACAGATACATGATATATATATATATCATGTATCTGCTAACTTGGGCTTTGCAAGCTTGTTTGACTTTGAGAAACCTAGTTTTCTATGTTTAGGGAGGAGGAAAGATAGGACAAGATAGTACACCTCTTAGCAGAGCATGTAAGCCATGAACAAAGCCTAGAGATGACCGTGTAGGAAATCTTGGTGAACATTAGCCAGCCATTCCTGAAAGCTTTCCTTCACTGTTATCGACGGAAGCTATGGCAGCAAAGCACCTCTGTTCTGTGTTCACGGCCACTGTAATCACAGTCCTGGAAATGGCACTGGGTCCATTCCTCTCAGAAAATGCTTCCAGTGTCGCCTGACAGGCGTCAAGAGTGTGTTACAGGCAGAAGCTGTCGGAGTAATTGTGATTGGCAGACAGTACATATACTTGTGATTCATATAGTAGGGACCGTTGTCTCCATCTCATTCCAGGTGAGCCCAAGTCCGGTTGGTTGACAATGTGCACAATTGCTCTCTCCCTCTCAAAAAAGAACATTACAGTATTTTAAAATGACAGCTGTTGGGTAAAAAATGTCCCTCGAAAATATGAGGTTGACAACTAAATAGGCTAGCAGCATTCGTTCGTCACCAAAGCTGCTAAGCTTTGATAACAAAAAAACAAACAAACAACAACATTGATTTATGAATATGTTTTATCCTTGAATGAGTGATTGAGAAACACCTGGAACTTCTTAGTTTTGAGAACAATTCCTCCTCTTTTCTTCTGAGGATCTATGTTTCATGCAGAGGTCAGTGGCTCTGGGCTATGCTTTTCAATGTCTGTCTAACTGAAGTATCATTACTTCTGTTTTTAGGATGCTCAGCCTTCACCCCCCCCCACCAAGTGTACAAGCTCCATTTCTCAAGGAACTTTTCAATTTCAAACTATATGTACAAATACAGTTTTCTTGATATACTATTTTTGCACATGGAGTTTTTACTTTCTCCATTTTCTTGTTTCGGTTTCACTTTGGAAATCCTCAGATATGAAGCTGCTTTTTAAATTAGTTGACTCACTGTGTGTAAAAGCCTCTGAGAAGTTGCTAGTAGTAGAGACCAAGAGATTTGCATAGTTCTTAGTCAGAAATCTAGGACTTTGAAAATAGCTTCCTTACTAAGTATTTTGCTAGACTAGACATGGATTTAAATCTGTTATCTTTTAGTACATGTGTGTTTGCTGTTTTATTTATTTATATTTGTATCTATAGCAGTCTGACATGATTTTTTTTAAATTTGTAATATCTCCTTGATACCACAATTTTATTTTTATGTAGCTTTTCTCTTTTCCCTGATACTTTGGAATTTCTACAGTCTGTTCCAGAAAATCCATCCTTAATTCTTTATTCCTTTTTGCCGTGAAAAGTAAAAATACATACCCTTGAATCCTTCTTCCCTATTTCCTTCAGCTCCTCTTCCCTTCCCTCCCATGCTGTCTCCCCTTTCCATTCTCTTCTTTTCCCTTCCATCCTCTCTTCCCTTCTCTTTACCTCCCTCCCTCCTTTGGAGAAGAACTCATTATGTTGCCCAGGCTGATCAATGACTCTGGAGTTCAAGGAAGCACGGGACACAGCCTCCCCAGTATTTGGACCAGTAGGACAGAATTCATTTAACCTTGTATTTATTTATTTATTTGTGTTTTTCTGTGTGTCTTTGCTCAGGCAAGTGTCACTGTGTGCCACCACATGCACATGGAGGTTGGAGGACAACTTATGAGAGCAAGTTCTGTCCTTCCATTCTGTGGATTCCCAGGATTGAACTCAGATCTTCAGGCTTGGAGGCAAGTGCCTTGACTCTCTGGGCCATCTTGTCAGCTAGCTCAGGCCTCAAGTTCTTAAGAGACTTTCTTCCCCTTCTCCTTGCTGCTATTTGGTTGGATTTATAACTCAGGTCTTATAGTGCAGACTACTACTTTTAAGATGAAATAGTTTGTTTAATTTTCCTCTTTCGATTTTCATTTTTAAGAACTCCATTCCATAGATGCCTAGAGTCATTTTTATTAACATATTTATTTGGACTTGTTATTTATCTGGCTTTAGTGTTCACTGAGATTTTGTATTCTAAATTATTCTGGATGGCAAATGTACTCCTTCTTGTAAGCCAATGTGCTTAGTCAGTTTCCAAAGATTTTACAGGTGAATTTTGGAAATCTCTCCCTTTGCTTCTGCTACAGTCAGGAGGTACAGTTCACTAGGCTAAGCCTTTCCTCTGGAAACCATCACTGTTCCAGCAGGTACAGATGCTTAATTTTTATTTGCTTGGCCACTTGTAGCATTTTCTCATGTATCCATGTAATTGCAAACATGCATATAAAAGCTGAGAGTTTAGAGTGAGGGTTTCTACTCTACTTATACATCTACCAGGATGGTCTGATGTCTCAAAGTAGAATCATGAGGGGTTACCTACACAGATGACAGTCAGGACTGAACAAATAAACTCTGATTCTTATTTCAAGATTCTTCACCTCTGTAAAACAAAGACTTGATATTTATCACAGTTTAGAGTAATTGTGGCATATTTTAATGCAGCAGGTCACACAAACAGTATAAAAACGGAGCTGTAAGGTTGGTCAACTCTGTCTCCTCATGGACCCTGTGTTCAACTCTGTAGAGCTTCACTCTGTTTACCACTATCTGGAGTCCACATGACATCTACAGCCCTGTCACTGTCTTACTTCGTAAGGATGGTCTGTTCTTACCAAGAAGTGACAAGCTTCACAACCATTAACAAGTTGTAAAATGGTTGTATGTCCCATCAATTTCCAAATGGACAATCATATTTTACTTTTGGCCAGAGTAAAATTGTCTAAAGGATAATACTTTCAAGGTGAAAATGAAAATCACATTTGTCTCCATTTCATGGCTGTTGTGAATAATGCTGCTGTTAACATGGGGATACAGTTGGTCTCTTTTTTCCCCCTCGAATGTGTAGTTGTATTGTTGGATCATACTGTGATTTTCTTTGTAATTTGTTGAGGATTTTCTACAGTAGCTATACTAATTTACATCTCCAGGAAAAGCATTTAGAGGCTCATTTTCCTCCACATCTCTGTCTTTCATTTTTCTAATGATAACCCACTGTAACAGGAATGAGATGCTGTTGCACTTGATATTGCCTCATATTTCCCCGATGACCAGTACTGTGGATTGTTTCTTCATATTCCTGATGAACTTTATACATCTTCTTTTGAGTAATGTCTGTTTAAGTGTTGCTCATCTTAAGTGGGTTTTTTTTCCACTGTTGAGTTTTTTGAGTTTTGTATGGACTCTGAGCATTAACTCCTTGTCATCTGTATTGTTTGCAAATATTTTCTCCTTCCTGCAAGTAGTGTCTTCATTCTGTCGATTATTCTTTTTAGAACCTTTCCCCAGAAATCCAGTGTTAAGAAGCATTTCCTCTGTAGAGTTTCACAGTTCTGGATCTTACATAGGTAAGTCTCCATACATTGTGATTTTATTTTTGTAATTAGTGAGAATAAGGGATCTACTTTTATTCTTCTATGTTTGTATGCCCAGTTATCTAGTGCTACAAATTAAAAGAAAGAGATAAGAATATGCCTTTTCTGTAGACTATTCCTAGCATTGTTACTGACAGTTGTTTATGCTATAGATGTGTGATTACCTTTGGGTTTGTATTCTGCCTCACAGGCTTATATGTCTGTTTTAATGACAGTATCATGGTGTTTGGATTACTAAAACTTGTGTGTGTGTGTGTGTGTGTGTGTGTGTGTGTATGCATGCATGTGTGTGGGTGTTTTGAGACAGTGGCACATGTAGTCTAGACTGGCCTCTAATTACTATGTATTTGTGGATGACTCCGAATTGCTAATCCTTCTGCTTCCACCTCCTACATGCTGGGATTACAGGAGTGCATCACCACGCCTGACCCCTTCCCCCCTCTCTCTCTCAGATTGCTCTGTAAAAGAAAGATAGGCTGGAAATGAGCCAATAAACAGCATTCCTCCACGGTTCTTGCCTCAACTTCTCTCAGTGAGGTATTGTGACCTGGAAGTGTTAGCCAAATAAACCCCTTTCTCGCCAGTTTGCTTTTAGTCATGGTATTTTTCATAGCAATAGAAGGTAAACTATCTATACCATTCATTGTTGGTGTGTAGCAGTACTGCTGATGTTGGCATGTTTATCATATCCTGCAACTCCTCAGAATTCGCTTATTAATTATGAGAGGCTTCGTTTGTTCATTGTTTGGGGGTTTTCCATGTATACTATGAGGTCAAACCCACAACATGACTTCTTTGCCAATTCATATTGCTTTGTTTCTTTCTCTTGCCTGATTTTTTTTCTGACTAGGACTCCTGGAGTCCGGTGAACAGAACTGGTAAAATTGGCCAACCTTCCCTTGTTCCAGACTTTAGTAGGAAAGCAATAAGCTTTGTCCTGCTGCTGATTTGTACATTGAATCATTTTTGCAACCCTGAGATGAGTCATCCCTCACCATGGGAAACTCACCAGCATACCGTTGGGTTTGATTTACTGGAATTTTGTTGAGAATTTGTAGTTATATTTATCACAGATACTACCCTCCCAGTAGCTTGAGTCTTTCTCTGGTTTTGGTCTTAGGGTAATATTGCTCTTATAGCTTTCAAGATTTCCCTTACAAATAAAAAAATGGCATTAGTTTGTGTTTGAAATGCTTGGTAGTACCCAAGAGTGAAGCCACCTGGCTCTGCATTGTTCCTTGATGGGAGACTGTTTTTGTTACCAATTCAATCTCATTTACTTCTCCATGAAGTTGGCTGTTTCTTCCTGATTGATCCTAAAAGGTGTGTGTGTCCAAGAATTTGTTCCAGTTTTCTAAACTATAAAACTTGTTGGAATCTAGTTATCGACAGTAATTTCTGGAGTCCCCTTCATTTCTGTGGTGCTTCAAGGTCTTCCTTTTTACCTCTGACTTTGTGTATGTTTTCTCCCATTTCCTCTTACCTCTCTTAGCTGAGGGCTTCTCAGTTATCAATTTGATTTTTTGAACAATCAACTCTCCATCTCATCAATCTTTAGAATTACTTTTTCATCTGAATTCTGTTACCTTCTGCTCCGATTGTTATCATGCTTACTTTTCCAGCAATTTTAAGTTTGGTTTGTCCTTGCGATGGGTCATCATTTGAGATCAATCTGATTTTTTTGCAAGCATTGCTGAGTATACAGATCCCCCTTGGGGCCACTTTCTCAGCTTCCTGGGGATCTAGTAGACTGTGTATCCACTTTCATTTGCCTGGAGCCAATCTTTTAACCCCTTTCCTTCTTCTTTGATCCACTGTTGGTCCAACATTTTGTTTCATTTCCACGTTACTTGTATACTTTCAAAAGTCTTATTTCCCCCTTTGGAGGCTACAGATTTTTAGTTTTATTGCTTAGCTTCCAGAAGACATACTTGATTTGATTTCCATATATGAATCTTTGAGACTTTCTTGTCATTGACCATATAATTTATTCTGTGGAATGCTGCATGTGCTGATGAGAAGACATGTTCTGTAGCTACTACATAGACTGTTCTGCAGCTGTCTGTTAGGTTCCTCGGTGGAGGGTGTACTTTAATGCTGCAGTTTCTTTAATGGCTTCCTCTTTGCATGATATATCCCCTGCTGAAAGCGAGGTATTAAAGTCACCTACTGCTGTTGTACAAACTAATTTGCCTTTCTCTTCATGCTTATTAATATTTGCCTTACATACTTAGATGCTCCAATATTAAATGCAATTAGAATTTCAATTTGTTTTTGCTCAGTTGATCTCTCTATTGTTCTATAGAATGATTTTCTCTATCTCTTTATACTGCATTTGATCATAAGTCAGTTTTATGAGACGTAAGTACATCTAGGCTGCTTTCTTCTGGATTCCATTTCTAGGAAATGTTTTTATCCCAGCCCTTTATTTTCATTCATTTGTGTCCCTGAAGAGGAAATGTGTTTCTTATATGCAGCAGATAGTTAGGTCTTGCTTTTGATTTTCAGCCTATTCATCCACTCTATGTCTTGTAATTGGAGAACTTGATCCACTAACACTTAGGGTGCGAATCATACCGCAGCCATCTTGTAAGTCGTTTTCCAGTCTTCTCGTAGTTTCTTTTCTCTCTTTCACACTCTCTTACGTCATTGCTTGTACTTACTTACTCTAACAGTATATTTTGTAGTCAATTGCTCTACCACTGAGATATATCCCCATCTAGTAGTGTGTTTTGATTCCTTGATTGTTTTTTAGATTTGTCTATCATGAATTTTTGATATTTTGTTATCAATGAGACTTTCATAATATGCTATTTTTTTTTGTAAAAAAATATGTTCTTTTGAGCCAGTGTCTCACTATGTAACCTTGCCTAGCCCCAACAAAGAGCTCCCCCCTAGGATTAAAGCATGATCCATCATGCTATTTTTAACAGACTTTATTCATTTATTTACTTACTTATTTATTTATTAAAATGTTTTCTTTTCTTTTTGAGATTATAAAATAATTACATCATGCCTCCCTTCCCTTTCCTTCCTCTAACCCTCCCATATACTCCCTCCTCTCTTTCAAATTCATGAACTCATTTCTCATCAATTGTTTTTACATGTGTATATGTATACGTATTCCTAAATATAACCTGCTCAGTATTTACGTTACTTGCACGTATGTTTTCAAGGCTGGACATTGGTATTGGATAAACCATTGATGTGCTCTTTCCTTGGGAGAATGGTTTTCCTACATTCAGCATATTTTAGTTGCCTATAGTTCTTTTCGTAGGGTTGAGGCTTGTGGTCTTTCCCCTGTGTACTTTGGTGTGCCTATTGTTGTTTTTCATGTTTAGCTTATGTTTAACCAGTCATGTTGGTGAAACTTTATGGGTGTAGCTCCTGACATTACTAGGAGTCAATCTACCAGCAAACTCCCTGATCCTCTGGCTCTCACAATAGTTCTTTCCCCTCTTCCACAGTGAACCTTGAGCCTTAGGTAGGGGACTGTTTTGCAGATGTATCTATTGGGACTGGCACCACAAGTCTGCATTTTGATTGTTTTTGGTTTTCTGTAATGGTCTCTGTTTGTTGCAAAGAGAAATTTTCTTGATGAGCGGTGAGTACTACACTTACCTGTGAGTTTAAGGATGAATATTTAGAGTGTAGTTAGGGATATGCTAGTTTAGTAAGATGGTGGTTATATGTTCTTCTTTAAGATCCATGACTTTGCTAGCCCTGGGTAGTTTGCTAGGTTTCCAGTACCAGGCATGGTTTTTCTCTTATTGGGTTATCATGCTATGTGGATTAACAGGCTGTTATTACCCAATAGCAATGTACCACAGTTATTAGGAGCGAGTAAGCAAGCAGCGGCTTTTTGTCATCCTTCTTTCTCACCTCCCTCATTTTGACCTTTCTGTGCTCCAGTCTGTATGTTTCTGTAGTGACCACATCTTAACCACATCTATATTAATCAATCTAACTAATATAGTTACTACTATTTTTGTTATTAAGTCTTCATCCTAAAGATATGATAGCACATTCTCAACTTTTCATAATTATTCTTGTCTAAGAGTTTTATGCCTTTCAATGTTTTCTTGTTTATTAATGGAACATTTGGTCTTAGAATTCCTTTTAGTTCTTCATGTACAACAGGTATGGTTGGTTTATAGTATCTTAATTTTTGTTTGGCAATGTCTTTACCTCTCGTCTATTTCTAAAGGATAGCTTTGCTGGGTACAATATTCTCAGTTGGGAGTTTTTCCCCTTAGTGCTATAAAAATCACATGCCACTCTCTCCTAGCCCCGATAATTCCCTTTCAGAGGACCATCCTCAGTAGATTTGAGGCATCCATATGTGTTATTTCTCCTCCTCTGCACCCCTGAGAATCTTCTCTTTCCATTTCAGCATTGAAAGTTTATGTCTTGGAGCAGACTCAGTTGAGATGAATTTGATTTGCTGCATTTAATCTTCCTGTACCTGGATGTTTATATTCATCTATGAGCCTGGGAAGCTTTACTCTGGGCTCTCTTGAGGGCCAGTGCCAGTGTCCACTCTTTATGCTTCTCTGATGCTCCTGCAGGTTTTCTCCATCCATTTTTGTTCCTCAGCCCCACCATGCATCTTGAAACAGTCCATCTTTTAGTCCCCTACTTTTCCCTCTCTTTCTTCTAGTGTACTAGTGCCTTCTCTCGTGTATTTAATTTTATTAGTGTATTTTTTCCGCTTAAATAGCCGTTTACCTTTTTAAATGGCTTTGTTCTCTTTGTTAAGTTTCTGAGTTAGAAATTTCTGTTTTCTTCAAGCTCATCGAGTTTCCTTTAAAGGGGTCTCAATCCAAGTGTTAACTCATGTTGGTGTGATTTTATCAGTTTCTGGTAACTTATTTTGACCGTTGAATGAGGTCATGCTTTCATGAGATCTCTCTCTCTCTCTCTCTCTCTCTCTCTCTCTCTCTCTCTCTCTCTCACACACACACACACACACACACCTGTGATCACTTTCATTGTTTCAGCAGAATGGTGCCCAAGTTCAAGGTCGTTCTATCTACTGTTGGTGTGCTGTCACTCTTTTACCACTAGAGGGCAATCCAAGCCTAGGATTCCCCTAATCCTGAAGTTGATGTCCTGCCCAACAAGAATTGGGAAACACTTCAGAAGGGTATTTCCTTCCCCTCCCTGGGGTTCATCTGCAGTCACAAGCCCATATAGTTGTGAGTTTCTGACTGGCTCATGGTTGAGGGGCCAGCTGCAGGTTCTTACATTACTCCTGTGGCCGCCAATACTGCATCACCCATTGAGCCCAGTGACCTCTGAGATGAGCCCTGAGGACAGCAAGGATCACAACGCTATGAACTACCTGTTGCTGAGGTGGACCCGTGGCCCAGAACTACTGCAGTCAACAACAGATTAGCTGAAGTCAAATGGACTGAGACCACTCTGTCACTGATGCCAATGCCATTCTAGAAGTTCTGTCTGAGGATATTGGTCTGGGAATGGAGACTTCTAGGATCAGTCCAGTGTTAGGATTCACCATCCTGGCATTGTGATCTAAGGTCAAATCCTGTGCTCCATATTCCACTCTGTCCTACTATAAATGGATGGAGTCTTGCTTCATGCTGTGCTGTGTAATGCTGGCATAGTCACCCATCACTGGGTGGACACAATTGGATTGAGTCTTAAGTTTCATATCTGCAAGGAACTACATGATCTCTGGGGGGCAGTAGGCCCACACCAGTTGTTGCTGATGCAGGCATAAATGTGAGGCTGTCTCACTGGAACTCAGCTCTCTGCCTGGGATAGGAAAGACTAAAGGCTCTGTCTTTGTGCACTGACCTGGGGTTAGCTCTGCTAACTAAAGTTGGGGGATTGGTCAAGGAGACAATTTTTTAGCTACGAAGCATGGTACTAGCTGGATCACACCTGAGTCACAGAGCTACGGGCACTTGTGAAGTTGAGGATGGTTGCCCTAAGACCATCCCAAACAATGTTGAGTTGGAGTTCACCCACCATGGGTTCCAGATTATTTTAGCTCCAAACAAGGAACATAGCAGGGATGCAGAGCTACGGTAGAGACTATGTGTCACAGTAACATCTTAAGTCTCCACTCTGGAGTGTGCATGTTTGCACTATAATAAGCCACAGTTTACCTTTTGCACTCAGAGGACATTTCCCTCACTGCCAACTTATTTTTGTTACATGCTAATTTTGCAGCCTTTGTGTAAGGCATCCCAGACCTTACTCTGCCATATTCTTCTATTTCACATGATGCCAATAATTCCAGTTTCTTTCACCGGTACACAGGTGTGTGTGTGTGTGTGTGTGTGTGTGTGTATAGCACGAATCTTAAAAGTTCTTATTAATAAAATCAAACCTGGGACTGGGTATTGGGGTGAATGCTGGAAGATAGAGTAGCAGAACAAGCCACAGCTACCTTACCTCGCCAGTTCCTCAGCTGATCCTGTTTCCTCAGACTGGAAGCCTCTGAGTCCTCATCCAAATGGATCTCAGCTGAACTGCTTGAAAGCCTAAAAGCTTAACCAGCTCTAGTTCCTGGTCCTCATGCCTTAAATACCTTTCTGCTTTCTGCCATCACTTCCTGGGATTAAAGGCGTGTGTCACCATGCCTGGCTGTTTCCAGTGTGGCCTTGAACATACAGAGATCCAGACGGATTTCTGCCTCTGGAATGCTAGGATTAAAGGCGTGAGTGCCACCATTTTCTAGCCTCTGTATCTAGTGGCTGTTCTGTTCTCTGACCCCAGGTAAGTTTATTAGGGTGCACAATATTTTGGGGAACACAATACCACCGTGTGTGTGTGTGTGTGTGTGTGTGCTGTTTGGGTAGGTACAGAGGTTCCCTGTGTGAGCTCTGGTCTATGTGGCCTGTTGGCTATTTCCTGGTGTTGCGTCTCACAGTACTGAATGCATAATGAAGTCTTGCGGTAATTTTTATGCTGTGTACCCAGTAGGACAGTCTTGCCACTCTTTCTGCTGTCTAAGGTTGAAGGACAGTTAGGTGGTGAACCCAGGCAGGCATCATTCCAATGTGATTCCAGTGGCTCAATCTATGAGTGCTGACCTGGGGGTTGGGAGGAACAGGATCCCGTTCAGCACTGGATTTCATCTTCTCACACCTGGTTTCTCTTCAAACAGGACAGTGTAGCTGAAGAGTGGGAAGGCAGCTCTTTCTTGGGACCTTCTTCAGGCATCTTTCAGCAGTATACCGAGATATGATACTGTTGACTCTCTCCTGCCATCATTGTGAACGGCTTGGCGTGTGAACAACTGTGCACACTGGTGTGTCTACTGGAAGACTGTAAGAGAACGAGCACAGTCAGCAGCCATTGGCTTCTACTTGCTCTGTATCATCTAATTTCTATAGCCATTTCTGGAACTTAATTTCTGTATCATCCATTTTATTTGAGTGTTGCTACAACCTTGCCAACCATGTTTGAGCATCCTTTTACCATAGCAATAAGGATTGTTGGCTTCCCAACTCAGGCCACCACCTAAAATTCTCTCTTTGTCTCTTTCTCTGTTTGTCCATCTGCCTATCTGTCTGCCTGTCTCTCTCCCGACCCCCTTGCCTAACTTTCTACTGGAGCATAAATCCCTATTCATTTCGTCTCCATGAACTCTGAGATCTTAACTATCATATCAGCTGCTATGGTTTCAACAGTTAAAAGAGGCCTGTCATGTAGAAGACAGACAACAGAGATCTGCTTTTAAATAAATGGGTCCTGATTACTTCATTCTGACTCTAAAGTATTTTCCAAAGCTCAATACAGTAAATTTTCGTTCTAAATGGTACAAATGACCTTTTTTTTCAAAAAACAAAGCAAAATTACAAAAAGAACACAAGAAAAATCCTCTTTTTTGTCTCTTTCCTAGTCTGTATAAAAGCATAGAAATGTATCTAGATTATTTTTTTCTAAAATACATGGTCCCTAATAATATATTTTATTTTGAATTCACTAAAAGTCACACCATACTGTTACAGGTTTTTTTTTCCATCTCTTTCATAAGGTAAAACATCTCTTTGACTTCATTACTAATACTGTGTATTATATTTTTTCTCACCCATCTCATATTTTCAGGCCTAAAGAGGAGCTTGTAACTCTTGTTACCTTGGAAATCCACTGTTGTGGTCTGCTCTTTGCTGGGTTCTGCTGTGTCTGCCCATGTGGGAAGATGAAACATGGGTGGATTGGCCAGAAATCTAAACCTACTGCTGGGTGGAGGGAATCAATAAATCAGTATAAACCTGCACGACATTGTTTCTGTGTATCAAGAGGATAAAGGGGAAGAAACAGGCATTCTGTCTAGAAAGAGTACATAGGCTAGGATGTGTATGGATGTTTTAGAAGGGATCATACATTTAGTTGGTGATGACAGTTACTAATAGAGAGCAGAACAGCGAAAATTGGTTTGATCTTTGCTTTTCCTGGAAGAAGTTTCTAGAACGGAGTTCCGGTGAGTCGGTGACTTACTGACAAAGGTGATGGAAGAGCAAGTAAGGTAGGTTCACCCTAACACTCGCCTGCTAGAGCAATGTGTAAGCTGAGGGGAAATATGGCTACTGAGTGATGGACACAGCATTGGGATACCACATAGAGATTAGAGAGATTACAAGTTAAATTATGGGCTGGAATAGATAATTTCACTGGCACTGGAGAAACCTCAAATTAAAAAAATAGCTTAAGATCTTGAATGCCTGACTGGAGACAAAGACGAAGGAAAAATACAGCAGTGTATGTCCATAAAGGAGAATATGACGAACAAGACCAATGCTCTCCCTGTCTCTCTTCTCTCCTTCTCTATTCTTCTCTCTGCATGTGCGTGTTTCTAATCATGGATTAAGTTAGACATCAGTTGGAATGAGTGGTGCCCTAGGACTTACGAGATTGACAGTGACATACTAATCACAGTGGGCGTGTGAACCCTTGAAGGCTCTCAAATCACTTCTGCTGCTGGACTTAGTATTCCCCTTCCTCCTCCTGGACAGCCATCCTTGTATCACATACTGGGGTAATTTACTACAGACTCTCACGGTGCTATTTCCCTAAAATGTGAATCATATAGCTTCTTTAGGATAGTAATGGGACATGCTATAGGGCATAATGGCATTTATTTACAAAATACCCACTTTCCTAATAGCTCCCACAGACAGAAAAATACAAACATGAAAATAACAATTGTGACTACTACAAACTTATGTTTTCTTTTAGTGTGTGTGTTTGTGTGTGTGTGTGTGTGTGTGTGTGTGTGTATGTGTTCTTATTTGTGTGTACATGCACATGTGTGCATATGTATTTAGAGATCAGAGAGCAATGTCAGGTGTCCTCAGATTCTCTAGCATTTGTTGAGAGTATGAAGCTTTATTTTCCAAATAAAAAATGACGTAATGGTAGTCACAAACACTCTTGACACAAACAAGCCATCGTGTGTGCTCCCAAATTCAACACGTTTATTTTAGTTTAGTATTTAATGGCTTCATAAAGCTCTGACAAACCTAACAGCAGGTGCAGTTTTAGAAAGAAAAAAGGCCTCAGAACATGCTGACTGTGGATGTTTGGCCTCATCACCTGTAACCTTGAAATTCCCTTACTTATTAGTCAAAATTTTCAGTAGCACACAGTAGGGAATTGTAAGAAGAGTAACATATGAAATACTGTGAGAAATCTCACAGATTTTGAGTGTGTACGTGGGAAAGAAAACATTCACAAGATGATGTTAGCATAGACATGCTCGAAAAGACACTCTCTTGACTATATTTATTTTTGAAATGTCAATTCCCAGCTTAACGTGATTGTTTTCATGGTGTGTATGAGATGTAGAATTTCAGTCACCAATGCAAACATACAGAAAGGGTACATTAGAAATGTCAGTGTTTTGAGCCCCTTTGAAAAGTGATTGTAAAGCTGCACATGGCTATTTAAATATTCTAAAATTAACAAATTATTTACTGAGCTCTTCCTATTTTGGGAGGAAATTTAGAAATAAGTAAAGCAGAGGCTTATCCCACAAGGATTTTCAACCTTTTGCTTATGAAATCAGTGAAGAATTTGGATTAATCTTATGGTAAAAGATAGAGCTTAATATTGAGAGACAGACACATATTTCTGAGTGAATACAAATTCCTATAGTATTTAGAGAAATACTTAATTTTTATTGAAAGCATACATTATCCTTTTTAGCATGCATGTAATTAGCTGTGCATGCAGTCTGATTTACCCTCAGCTGTGTTTAACAAGAACCAATCACATGGATGATCCAAGGAAATCTAGAAGTTAAAAAGTAGGGTCTGTTAATTCACTGGAGTGAGGTGGACATCAACCGTGCACACGTATGTACATATGCGTATAGACACGGGGAATGCACACTCCTATGCAGCCTCATTTCTGAGCATGAGGCTCAGAGCACTGTACCACCCAGCTTGTTCCCTTTGTTCTCGGCCACGGACCTCAGTTAATTGGGATTCTTGATGTAGCTGAGTGACCTACATTCCATTTCTGAAGCAACCGTGCCCTCACGTCTGTTTTCATTTGTTGTGATTCTCCATTAACTTTAAAAATCTTTATTATATATTTGCAGTATTGATGATGGAACCAAGGGCTCCACACATGCCATGCAAGTGCTTAACCGCTGGACTCCATCTTTAGCCCAATTTTGCAATAGCTTTTACTTCTGGACCTGAAAATACTAAAATTCAGTACTCTCTAGAACACCTTGACTTCATGTATAGGTCTAAAGCCTTAGTATACTTTGAATATGATTGGTCCCCATGGGCTCGTGTATCTGAGCATTTTGTCCTCAGATGGTGGCTCTGTTGTGGGGGGTTGGGAAACCTTTAGGAGGTGAGCCTAGTTGGAGGGAATGGACTATTGGTGTGTGTGGTAGAGAGCTTGATGTTGATAGCTAAGCCCTGATCATGGCCCTCTTTCTGTTTCCTGCTCTGCTGACATGTGAGAAAGTACCAGTCAGATGGCTCCAACTGCTGTAGAGCTATCTGCAATCATGTGTTCTCCACAGTGGTGGGCTGTGTTTTCTCTAACAGGGAGCAAAAGAAAGCCTTCCTCCTGAAGTTGCTTCTTGTGAGATTCTTGGTGACAGCAACAAGATTAATTATTTCATGCCCCCTTGTTTAGCAGTACCCTGACTTCTTTGATATAAGGGTGAGTGGTTCCTCTAGCCTGCAATGTCAAAGCGTATCTTCACAGGTTCAGTGGCTGTGGACATGACGAACAGACTGTAGCCCTAACTGTCAATTTTCTAGAAGTCCAGTTACCATCTCCTTATCAAAGTATTGTTCTTTTTGGAGAGAACTTACAAGAGAATTAGAAAAACTAAATGATATAGGGAGAAGAAACATAATACTAGAGAATGGATGATGGTTATCTGGAGTGGTGTTGGAGAACCCCTTAAGCCTCAAAGCCAGGAATTGCGGCATTATGGTAAAGATAATACACTCCATTGATAGGGATATTTGCAGAGTAAAGTAATCTAGCTGCTTTTCTGGTCACAATATCTGTTACCCAGAGCTTCTGCTGTTGAGGTGTTCATCATTGAAAATTTGGAAAGTTTTGATCATTAAATTGTTGCTCCTACATCTAGGAAATACTCAAAGATGTGTTTCAATTGCTCCTTGGATCACTGCATCACAGTCTTTACCCCTCTTTAGGCTAAATCCACACCAGGGAACCATATGTGCAATGTCTCTAAAGTGTCTAAGAGAAGGAAATACCAAAGTAAGGACATAGTAAGTTTCCCTCCACATCGTTGGCCTGTCTCAAGAAGTAATTGTACATGATCTAAATCCATCTGCTTCCTCCCTGCTCCAATAATTCAATCCTTCCTTTTCCTAATATGTGAACTATTATCTGGAGCTATAGGGACTGGGCTCATGTTAGCAGGCCAGTTGTCTTTGGTGTCATAGATGCACCCTAGCTGTCTGCGTACTCTCTAGAATAAAGTGTGTATTGGGGGGTTGTTGTAATTAGTTGTATTTCTGGGACTCCTTTGGTCTGAAACATTGCTCACCTTTCCTTTGACCTTAGTATTGCATCTTTTAAGGATGAAATTTTCTGGTGTGTGATTTTTTTTATTTGACTAAGATCATATTTTTATGGCAAATATATAGCAGGCACAATTCTCTGATTCTCTCATTATGTTCTATCATGTTACTATTTTTCATATTCTCATTATTAAAGATGTTCACTGTGCATACTTGTCATCACGGTGTTTTCTGAGTTCTCCTCTGGTACGGCTGCTCTTACACTTTGTGAATTTTTTTTTTGGACGTAGATATATGAGACTATATTGCTTAGCACCTTTGTGATTAAACTTCCAGTTTCTTCATTCATTTTTTTCTATATCGATTTCTTGTAGTTTTTATATGGAGAATTTTAACTTATTTATATCAGTCCTTTATCCTTACTTGGATAATGATACTCCATGCCTCCATTTCCCCTTACGATAGAATGTATTTGATAGGAGAACTTAATTCTACTCATATGAACTCGACTTTTAACCTAGCCTAACAATTATAAGACATTTCTCAATGTTATTAGCTTTAATGCTTCATTTCTGTTTGGCTCAAGTCCAGCCATGAACAAACATGTCTCCTAAAACCCATTCATAACCTATTTAACTTGGGCAGTGTGTAGACCCTGGGTTTGTTAATTCTGTCTGTGTTGGTTGAACTCATCTCTCTGGAATCATCCGGGTTTGCCTTAACTGCACTGGAGCTCCACTTGCCAAAAAACTTTACATTGGGAATACTCCTTCTTCATCAGGCTTTACTCGCAGGTTTCTTCCCAGAGGAAATCAAAACACAATTAGTCAAATATTTTAGCCTTTTTCCAACTGGCTCTTCACTTAGACTTAAGTCGTTTCTTTTCTCATAGAACTCTCATTTCTGTGATGTCTTCCTACATCTGACTCTGTAGCACAAATGTTTTCAGTTCTCCTTTAACAAATAATAGCTGTGCCACCTGTCTTCAGACACTTCCATGCAGGGAAGCTTGTGGAGTGGATGTTTTCCGGCTGATCTACGATTCAATCTCTTCACATCATTTGTGAGCTAGAATGTGGAACTGCACAAACTAATTATCTGCTAGGTGATGTCTCATTTCCTACTTGAAAAGTGCAAAAGATTAGCATGTTTAAATTAAAGCAGACCTACTCACAGAGGATTAATTACTTGGCGTACCGACAAGAAGTCATTGTATTATTAGTACAACGAATAAGGAAAACTGTTTCTATAAGACAGAATGATAATGAGTGATACCCTACTAAAACACCAGTAGAGAGGAGAGGTGAATGGTGACAGCATGGATAGCTGTTACCCAAATATAAATTTTAAAACAGGACTGGTCTTAATTATTACCCCATTATCCAGGTCTTATTTTTAATAATTCTGGAATGAGATACCGTGGATTTATGTAAATGATGTCAGAAGACTAAGTCTGCACTGTGACTAGTTCAGATGCTTGTCATCACCCTCATTAGAATATTGTACAGGCTGTCAGTTGTCATGACCCAGACGATGAGGTACTCACAACCTTTCTGAAGGCTTAAATATTCATCATGAATCCACCCCTGGGGTTGAATTCAGAGATATGAAAGATAGAAGATGCCTCAGAGCCCTCATCTCTAAAGAAAACATCGTGACAATCTGACAGCTACAAAAACAGATACGCCAAGAGCACCGCCGAGAAGAAAGGGGATGAAAGCATCCCAACCAGTGTGGAGAAAGGGCTGTGGGGACAAACTGCCATCTCCTTAAACACATGAAACCTCAAGAGGTTTTCTTTAATTTTGAATTCATTTCATTTGAAATATGACTGGCATTTTATAAATTCTGAGTGCAGAAATTATATTAAATTATAAAGAACATAATTAAAATAATTTCCATGGCCTCATCTTTAAGAATACTTTCTTTCTTTTGTTTTTATAACATTATAAATAAATAATTTCATTTTTGGAAATAATTATAGAAACCACATTTATCCTAAAATGTCATTTAATATTAAATTATAAACAGTTTATTAGGTTACAAAAGTTACTTGAAAATTTCATTAACAATGGCTGCATTCAATTCCAACAAATGAATGCATATTTCTCTGTGGTCAAGCATTCAGATTTTTTTTCATAAACTTTCTATTTTAAATTCTTCTTTTTAGAACATTTCTGTATAAAAATCTGTCCAGATTCATGTTATCTACTTTAAAGAGGCAC
This sequence comes from Peromyscus nudipes, assembly GCA_902168325.1. Classification (NCBI taxonomy): domain Eukaryota; kingdom Metazoa; phylum Chordata; class Mammalia; order Rodentia; family Cricetidae; genus Peromyscus; species Peromyscus nudipes. Next base: position 14,765 of record CABHPH010147963.1, on the reverse strand, counting down.
CTAGATATATAACACTGGATATTAACATGTTGTGGCTCTAGATAATTGTAAATTTCAAGATCCCACAGCATCCCAGAAATTATAATACTGTAGCTGAAACGTATTTTTGCTAGAAATAGTTACCGAATGTAAGAGACATAACTCTACAGAGATTAAGCACAGTTTCTGTAGGAAGATAGAATACAATATCAAGAAATTCAGCAGCAAAATGGTATCTGAAATAAGAAGGAAAATAAATCTTGACAGGAAATATAATAAAATTATATTACTGAAATGCAAAATAAAAATTAAAAGGAGAATTGTGATGTTAACAGATTAGACAAGGCTGTAAAGCTTATGACAAGAAAGCTAAGTTTGAGGAAATATCCAGAATTTGATATAGAGAAATGGGTACATGGAAAATATAGAGGAGACGATAATTTGTCCAAGGCATCTAAGAAGAGCTGTGTCCAAATATTAACTGATGCCTGTGATGATCAGAAAAAAAGCTTTAGTGAGTATCACTAACCAAAAGATAGACATTATAGAATTAGGATAATTAAGTCACTACCAATTAAACATAGTCAACACCTCAGTAAAATACAACCATAGTAATATCGGTAGGGAGTTTATAATTTTCAGAGCCCCCACATTCGTTTATTTAAAATGCATAGTGTTCAGCAGCAAACCCCAAGAGTTATTTTAGTATATAAGACTCTCAATGATTTGTAATGTTGGTAAATGTAAGACAGGTATGGACAGATTCATAACTACACATATCAAACTCAAACTACTAGTTCCAAAGAGAAGGAATCTTAATCTAATGAGAACAAAGCATTCGAAGTTAACACAAGGTTGTCAATAGAAAACATCATAGGTCACCATGGCAAAGCCAGGCATCATGGCATACTAGGGAGACCCAAGAGGGAGGATTGCAAGTTTAGTCCCATTTGGTCACACAGTAAGACCTTATCTAAAACAAATGAACAAAATATGCAGCCTAAACAAAAATGATCAACAGCAAAACCCTGGATAGCTATGGGGAGGGAGGGGCAGAATTCAGTGTGTCAACATAACAAATGTTGAAAGTAAAAGATGATCGGAAATGAAACTCTCATGCAATGAAGAAGAAATAGAGGTTCCCCCACCCCAGGCAAACAAATGTGGACAGAATTCATCACTAGCAACCTACTCTAGGTTGAAAGAAACTAGAATCAACAGAGTATCAGTGAAAATGATTACACAGACTTTGTGAGTCTAATATGTTCTGTTTTAATTCATTAATTGCTTAAAAGGTAACTTCATACAACAATAATTAAAAATCTGTACTATGTGCTTGCAATGTATAAAGCTGTAACTCACAAAAGTAGAAGCATTAGAGGTGTGGAAATGAATGAGCTGACATGAGGTTATGGGCCATACACTGCTTTTTGATCAATGGTGGAGTGTGACAATAGTAATGGTCCCCATAGGACTGAACTGTATAGTAAGAAGGAAGCTTTCTTAGTTTAATTAAATATATCCCATGAAGTTTATTCAATGAAAATTTACTTAATGACACATTCTTAGAATACACTACATGGATTTATGTGTGATCCTCCTTTCCTAGGTAAATAATTTCTTCCACTTGTGTGGTGATATTGTGTCCCCCAATATATTGTGCACCCTAAAAAACTTATCTGGGGTCAGAGAACAGAACAGCCACTAGATAGACACAGAGGCCAGAAAATTGGTGGCACATACACCTATAATTCTAGTGTTCTGGAGGCAGAGATCCATCTGGATCTCTGTGAGTTCAAAGCCACACTGGAAACAGCCAGGCATGGTGACACACGCCTTTAATCCTAGGAAGTGATAGCAGGAAGCAGAAAGGTATATAAGGCATGAAGACCAGGAACTAGAGACTTTTTAAGCTTTTAGCTTTTAGCAGCGGTTCCACTGAGATCCATTTGGATGAGGATTCAGAGGTTTTCAGTCTGAGGAAACAAGATCAGCTGAAGAGTTGGCAAGGTGAGGTTGGATGTGACTTGTTCTGTTTCTCTGGTCTTTCAGCGTTCACCCCAACACCTGGCTCTGGGTTTGTTTTTATTAATAAGATCTTTTAAGATTCGTGTTACACACTTGCCTCCCCTTTCCCTGACATGCTGTTATCTGCAAATCCACAAGACTATTGCCAGACTTACTAACATTAATCCTCTTCATTTGTAATCCTCCTTTGCCTGGACTACTTCTAGACCAGCAGTTTGGGAGTCATCTTTCCCTGGTCCAAATAAACAGCTCATCCATGAGCTTTATCTGGCCTCACTCAGGTTGCAGATCTCTTGCACTGGCCATGTATAAGGAAGTCCAGATTCTCACATCAGACACAAACAAGGCATGGTAGTATCCAGTCCAGGAATATCCTTCCCCTCTTCCTCTCATCCTCCCCCTCCTCTCCTCCTCTTCCTCATCATTATCATCATAATCATAATAATAATAACTAAGTTGAGAACACTCAGATCAACATACACAGTGTATCTGAGAACAGATTTGCACTTCGCTTTTTCAGTTCCTTGGTCTATAACAAGAATGTCCCACACTCAACAGCAGGCACCCTTTGCCCTGGGTTAAAGCACCTTCATGGAAAACATTTTTGTCCTTCCCAACACTGATTTGGATCATACAACTCTTCCATTCTTCACCCAGAGCACCAGCAGCTCCTTTCTGTGGCTATGTACTTCTCATAGAAAGTATGAAGTTTGCATTCATCAGCCACTTCAGTGAGTTTCTGGCATGGTGGCTGAGAAGAAGATATTGGACTTCATCTAGCATAGCTGACCACCTATGAGGTACCACAAGAAAAAGCTGGATGAACTTCTTGATTCATTCAAACTATCAAAATTAAGCCAAGAAGAGACCAACAACCTAAACAGTCACCTAACAAAGGAGGGGATTGAAACAATAATACAAAGTCTTGATATTAAAAAATCTAGGCCAAGATGGATTCACAACAGAATTCTAATAGAGTTTCAAAGAAGAATACCACCTATCCTTATATTCTTCAAAAAATAAAACTAAAAGCAGAGGGAACACTCCCACACTAGTTCTATGTAACAGTAGTACTGTAATACCCAAGCCAAGTAAAGAAGCATCAGAAAACAAAACTACAGATATCTCTGATGAACATAGATGGAAATCTCCTCAATAAAATACTAGAAAACCAAATATAAACACATATTAAGAAGCTCATCCACTATGATCAAGTTGGCTTTAATCTTGGAAATGAAGAGTTGGTTCAACATACACATGACAATAAATAAAATAAATCATATAAATGGACTTAAGATAAAAGTCACATGGTCATTTCAATAGATGCAGAAAACGTCTTTGACACGATTCAACATTCTTTCATGATGAAAGTCCTACAGAGAGTAGGAATGAAGGGAGCATACCTCAACATAATAAAGGCTACATATGGGGAAAATAACCCCCCAAACTTCTGTGCAATCATATTAAAATCAGGAATAAGACAGGGTTGGCTACTATTCCCCACTCCTTTTCAATATTGTACTCAAAGTGCTAGCTAGATCAATAAGGCAAGAAAAGGAAATTAAAGGGAATTCTCAACAGAAGAATCTCAAATGGCTGAAAGACATTTAAGGAATTGCTCAATGTTCTTAGTCATCAGGGACTTGCAAATCAAAATGACTCTGAGATACCATCTTACACTTGTCTGAATGGCTAAGATCAAAACCACTGATGGCAGCTTATGTTGGAGAGGATGTGGAGCAAGAGGAACATTCCTTCACTGTTGGTGGGGATGCAAGCTTGTACAGCCACTTTGGAAATCAGTATGGTAGTTTCTCAGAAAATTGGGAATCAATCTTCCTCAAGACTCAATGATACCACTCTTGGGTGTATACCTGAGAAATGCTCAATTATACCACAAGGACACTTGCTCAACTATGTTCATAGAAGCATAATAATAGCCAGAACCTGGAAACAACCTAGATGCCCCTCAACTGAAGAATGGATAAAGAAAATGTGGTACATATACAAAATGGAGTACTACTCAGCAGTTAAAAACAATGACATCATGAAATTTGCAGGCAAATGAATGGAACTAGAAAATATCATCCTGAGTGAGGTAACTCAGACTGAGAAAGGCAAACATGGTATGTACTTACCCACAAGTGGATACTAGAAGTAAAGCAAAGGATAACCAGACTACAACCCATAGCTCCAGAGAATCTAGGTAACAAGGAGGACCCTAAGAGGGATACATGGATCACCCTTGGAAGGGGAAATAGATGAGATCTCCTGGGTAAACTGGAGGTGAGGGGTGGCAATGGAGGGAGGGCAGGGGAGGGGAGGGGAGAATGGGGGAATGGGATGGTTGTGCTAGAACAGGGGTGGAGTGAGAGAGCAATGAGGGAGATATCTTGATAGAGGGAGACATTATGGGAATAGGGAGAAACTTGGTGAGAGGGAAGTTCCCAGGAATCCACAGGGATGACCCCAGCTGAGACTACTAGCTGTGGTGGAGGGGGTACCTGAGCTGGCCTACCCCAGTGATCAGATTGGTGAATACCTTAACTGTCACCATAGAGCCTTCGTCCAGTAACTAATGGAAACAAATGCAGAAAAAGCCACAGCCAAGCACCAGGCCAAGCTCTGGAAGTCCAATCGAAGGGAGGGAAGATGGATTCTATGAGTAAAGGGCATCAAGACCATGATGTGGAAACTTATAGATACAACCAAACCAAGCTAGTGGGAACTCATGAACTTTGGGCTGACAGCTGTGGAGCCCGCATGGGACTGGACTGAGCCCTCTGCATGGGCAAGACAGTTGTGTAGCTTGGTCTGTTTGAGGGGCCGTTGACAGTGGGAATAGGATCTGTCCCTGGTGCATGAACTGGCTTTTTGGAGTCCATTGCCTATGGTGGAACACCTTGTACAGCCTTGAGGCAGGGGGAGGGGCTTGGACCTGCCTCAGCTGAATGTGCCCGGCTTTGCTGACTCTGCATGGGAGGCCATACCTTTCAGGAGGAGGGGATGGGGTGGTGGGCTGGAAGGGAAGGCTATGGGAGGGAGAGGGAGGATGGATGGGGGGATCTTTGGTTGGTGTGTGGAATGAATAAAAAATTTCTTAATAAAAATAAAAGGGATGCAAAAAAGGAAAAAAAGAAAGAAGTTAAATTATAACTATTTTCAGAGATATGATACTATACATAAGAAATCCCACCAGGAAATTTCTAGAAACAACCAATAATTTCAGCAGTGGCAAGGTACAAAATCAACTTATGAAATCAGTAGCTTTTCTGTACATCAACAGCAAACACACTGAGCAGGGACACACTCCCATTTACAATAGCATCAAAGACAATAAAGTATAATAAAGTATCCTGAAATAAACCAAAGCAAGGAGGTGAAAGACCTCTTCAAAGAAAACTTCAAATTTCTCAAGAAAGAAATTGAAAAAGACACTAGAGAGTGGAAAGACATCTCATGTTCACAGATTGATAGAATTAATATTGTGAAAATGATTGTACTATCAAAAGTGACTTACAGATTCAATGTAGTACCAATCTAAGTACCCACAACATTCTTCACAGAAACAGGGAAAACCCATTCTAAAATTCATAATGAACCAGAAAAGACCCCAGATAGCCAAAGAAGTCTTGAATAGAAAGAATGCTGGAGAGATTTATATTCTAGACTTCAAGATATATTACAGAGCTGTAGTAATACAAACAGTATGGCAAGGCATGTAGACCAGTGGAACAAGATAACAGACACAAGCGTGAGTATTTGTAACTATGGCTTCCTGAATTTAACAATGAGCCAAAAAACACACATGAATAAATCATCTTCAACAAATGATGCTGTGAAAACAATGTCCACATGCAGAAGAACTAAATTAGATATGTATCACCTTGCACAAAAATCAGATCCAAGTGGATTAAAGTCTTCAATTTGAAACTCAACACATTAAAACTGTTAGAGGGAAATATAGACAATACCCAGTAAGATATACACATAGGAAAGGACTTTCTGAACAGGACTCCATTTGCCAAGGAATTAAGGTCAACAACTGAAAACTGGAACCTCATAAAACAAAATACTTCTGTATGACTAAGGAAACAGTTTCAGGAAGAAACATAGAAAGGCAGAGTCTTTGTCAGCTATACATATGATAGAGGATTAATATCCACAATAAGAAAGTCAACGGAACACTTCCCACATTTCAGACCCAATCCCAAAACTGGGGTCAGAGGTAGTGGGTCTAGGAATCTAAACAGAAAGTTCTCAATAGAAGAAATGAAAACAGCTAAGAAACATCTCAAAAAGTGTTCATCATCTTTCACAATTAGGGAAATGCAAATTAAAACAACTTTGAGATTTCATCTCATCCCAGTCAGAATGGCCAAGATCAACCAAGCATCTGACGACAAATATTGATGAGAAAGAGGAACTCTTTTATACACTGTTGGTGGGAACGCAAATTGGTGCAACCATTCTAGAAACTATCATGAAGAGTCCTCAAAAGACTAGAAATAAATCTACCATATGACCCAGCTGTACTATTTCTTTGCATATGGCCCAAGGACTGAACATTTTATTCTACAGATATTTCTTCAGCAATGTTTATAGCTGTCCTGTTCACAATAGCCAGAGAATGGAAACAATCTAAATGTCCTTCAGCAGATGAATGGATAATGACAATGTGGTACATGTACACAATAGACTATTCTTCAGCTGTAAAGAAAATGAAGCAATGAAATTTACAGATAAATAAATGAACCCAGAGAAGATTATATTGAGTGAGGTTGCCCAGGCTCCAAAAGACAAACTCTGCATATTCTTTATCATCTGTAGTTGTTAGTTCCAAACCCTCAAATGTTAGTCTACAGCACTGAGCAATCACAGAAACCAAGAAAGTATCAAGTGATCATAGGTGGTCAGGGGCTTGAGAGGGGAATAAGAAGATACAGATGATAGGAAGTGGGAAATGGGAATAATGGGGAGGGGACTCCCACTGGGGAGGGAGGAGGGAGGTCAATACTGAAGGATGAGGAAGGATGAGAGACAAATGACATCAAGATTGTTTGGTAAAGCCTCAAAAATCATATTGTTTTTTATTTACTTAAAATTATACAAAATTTTATTTATTTACTTCTCTCTCTCTCTCTCTCCCTCTCTCTCTCTCTCTCTCTCTCTCTCTCTCTCTCTCTCTCTCTCTCTATTCTTTTAAGATTCTTGGGTTGACAATGCTCCTCCAAACAACCATAGACTAACAGTCTAGTATAAAACATGAGAAGTCTTTCCAAGTGTTGGTCAAGGTAGTCCAAATGAATCCCAGAACAATATAGATTATTTATGTACCTCTTGGTTACCTCTCAGGGGTTGAGGTTGCACCACCATTGCTGAAAACACTGTAAACTTTATACACATGAATCAAATGACTCGAGCTGAATCTGACTTGGGAGCTTCTTTGCTGCAGTCCACCTCCTATGGTTCTAGAAAATGCTGCGTAAGTTATGAAGGGTGGGCAGCAATTAAAAAGTCTTACCAAGGTTTCAGGCCTACAAACTACTACAGTGAGCAGAATGACAATGTACCCTGAAAGATGTAATTGTGACACTTATATCATGGGGTTAAGTATCAGCTATCTAATTGTACTCAAGGCTCACTCAATAGGAGGGAAATCATTCCTGGTACTGAATCTGAGTCAGTTTTTCAGGACTAGAGAGATCATAGACCTTAAAAAAGAGTCTACTACTACCACTATGCTAGACCAGTGTACTTCCTTACTACCTTCTACATCTTATTCCTATGCCCACCAATAAGTGTAGCTACCAGCCCCCATTGAAAAAGTATCTCTTTACAACAAATTAAAACCAAAACATTTATGCCTATACTAGAGATAGAAATGCAGAGAACCTGGAATAGCCAGACTTGAAACAGACCAAGTTGGAGAATTCATGCTCCCTGCTTTCCATACTTCCTGAAAAGCTGTCGCCATGAACTGAAATGAGGAGAGAAGCAAAAATCAATGAAAAAGAATTGGGGGCCCAGAAACAATTGTTCCCATTTATGGTCAGTTAATTTACAACAAACTTTCCAGGAAAATCCAAATGATGAAAAGAGATTTCAACAAATACTGTTGGCACAAAGACAGATGTAGAAAGAAAGAAGAAAAAGGATTTGGATCTGTGCTCATATTATGCTAAGATGTAAAATGAAAGTAAACTCAATGCACAAATTAAAAATTACAACTGTAAAATTTTTAGTAAAAGTTACTGCCATAACGTATTAATCAGCTTTCAATGACTATGACATGGTGTTCTCACAAACACCTCCCCAAACAAGTTGAAGTCTGGTAGTTTGTTTCTTGTTATTCAACTGTGTAAGTGTTCATCTTCCATTACTGTTTATCAAACTCAAACAGTTACGGCATTTATTATTATCTAATAGTTAATTTCCTAAAGAACTTTTTGTCACAGAGTTTCAAGATACCCTAACCAATATTTATTAAAGTCTACTTTGGTCTCTTGTTGATTTCATATCTGAGGTGAGTGGACTTTATTTTTTATATCTTTCTGAGAACAGTTCACATAGCATAACCTTATGTTAAATGTCACTGAGTGTTTTATTTATTTATTTATTTATTTATTTATTTATTTATTTATTTATTTATTTATGTTACATCCCTACCATGGTTTCCTCTCCCCACTTTCCTCCCAGTCCCTTCCCCTACCTTCCCTCTGTCCTCCCTTCCCCAACTCCTCCTTTGTTTCTATTTAGAAAAGGGCAGGTTTCCAATGGATATTGACAAAGCATGGCATATCAATCTGTAGTAAGACTATGCACCTCACCTTGTATTAAAGCTGGACAAGGCAACCCAGTATGAGGAGTAGGGTCCCAAAAGCCAGTAAAAGAGTCAGAGACAGCCCCTGCTCCCACTGTTAGGAATCCCACAAGAAGACCAAGCTATACAACTGTCACATACACGCAGAGTGGCTATGTCAGTCCCATGCAGGCTCCCTGGTTGTCAGTTCAGTCTCTGTGAGATTTTATGAGCTCAGATTAGTTGATTCTGTGGGTTTTCTTGTGATGTCCTTGACCCCTATGGTTCCTACAATTCTTCCTCCCTCTCTTCAGCAGGATTCCTCCAGCTCAGCCTAATGTTTAACTGTGGGTCTCTGAATCTGTTCCCAACAGTTGCTGGATGAAGCCTCTCTGATGATTGTTGGGCTAGGCACCAATCTATGTGTACAACAGAATATTGTTAGGCATTGTTTGTACTCACATATAAGTGAATATTACCTGTAAAGTAAAGGATAACCATGCTACAATCCATAGACCCAGAAAGGCTAGGTAGCAAGGAGGGCTCAAGGGGATGATTGGATCACCCTTGGAAGGGGAAATAGAAGAGACTTCATGGGTTGAATGAGGGTGGGTGGGGATAGGAACAGGGGATCAGGTAGGGTAGGATGTGGGGGGACAGTACTGAAAGAGCCGACTGGAAAAGGGGGAAGTTTGAAAGTCAGGTAGAAACTTGGTGCAAAGGAAACTTCCAGGAACCTAATAGGATGAACCCAGCTGAAACTCCAAGATATACATAGCCTGAACTGGCCATCTGTGAATAGGCAAGACTTCCAGTGGAGGGATTGGGACACCGACCCAGCCACATAATCATTGACCTACAGTCTGTCCAGCTTATGGGATGTGGTGAGGTAAGGGTGGCACAGAGATTGGGGGAGTGGCCAACTAATGACTGGTCCAGCTTGAGACCCATGCCATGCTATTAAGCCCAGCCTTGGCACTTCCTGGAGCACCAGGACCCAGAGGTTGGATGTCACAGAGACCTAGGATAGAACCAAACATAACTGCAGGAAAAAAATGTCAATGAATTGTTTTTTTTAAGTGTTGCCTTTTAGGATAAGCAAATAATAGCTTAATAACACTGTCACAAAAATAATCACAACGCATCATTATTTATTGTAAACTAACTACAAATTTAAAACATTAATCACAGTTACTAAGAGATGTTTACCAGGCAAAGTATAAAATATTCTTGCTGAGAATATTTTCATGTGTTGTGTGCCTTTCTGAGGAGACATGAACAAGTGTTTGTTAACTTCAGCTAGGGCAAGGATGACCAAGTAATGAGAAGACTCCACTCAGAGCAGTCTAGTTTGGTGAATCATGGGTTTATTGGGGCTACTCACAGAAATAATTTATAATGACTCAAAGGCAGCTGCATTAACAAAGCATCATACCAGCACGACATATGACTCCCCAAAACTATACCCTGTGCCCTGCTTAGTCTCCTCTTAGCCCAACTGTTTACTACTCATCCTCACCCTGGGGAGGGGCCTTGTGTGTCTTGTAGCATTTTTTGAGTTTCTGAGCCTTGTAAGTTTGATTAGCCCTCTGAGTCTTAGAAGCCCTTATCGCCTTCCAGAAAAAAAAAAAGTTCCAGTTTGGAGAAAACACCTATATAACAGCATTTAAGAAATAACAAACGTCAATGGATGAGGTAAATATTGGTTAGGGTAACTTCAAACTCTGTGACAAAGAGTTCTTTAGGAAAATTAGCTATCAGGTAATAATAAATGTCACAATGGTTTGAGTCTGATAATCAATAATGGAAGATGAACATTTACACAGTTGAATAGCAAGAAACAAAAATAGTATCCTTGGGTGTGACTCAATTGGATAATATAATAAGAGTTTTACTTTTAGGACAGATTTTACAAATGAGGAAATAATAGCACATTAGTTGGGAGGATAATAAGAATATAGTTTGTAAAAACATAGGTTTTAGGAGGAATTCGAGAGTGATACTCAACATGATGTTGTTTTCAATCACATGGTATTTGAAATTGAGACGGCAATACAGTTGCTGAATTTCAAAGCCAAAAAAAAAAAAAAACCAATTACACATAAAAGCAAAAGAAATGACAATGGTCTCATACATCATTTCGTTAAGGTGGTAAACTGCCAAGCCAAAGCAGCAAAGAGATAAGGGAAACTATGACCTGAGAATTGAAAATGCTGATTTACTATTCTAGATTAAAGGCAAGAAAATCAATATTCTCCATGGACACTTCATTCAATATGATCCATCACTTAAAGGTTTTTGATGGCTACATCTTGCCAATGAATAAATGACCAAAGCAAAAGTGAAACAAGGCTTGAAAGAACTTGTAGTTGCTATAGCAACCTTATGTAAAATGTCAATGCCAGAGAGTTGTTGAATTTAAGATTAGAAGATTTAAGATCTGAGTGCAATTAATATTAAAATATAAACTGGGAGCTGGATAGATAGCTCAGTGGTTAAGAGTGCGTGATGCTCTTTAGAACTTTTTTAACTTATTTTTCATACAGTATGTGTTGATCATATTCTTTCCCCTCCTCTTCTTCTAGATCCCCCCACTTCTCTGCTCACCCAACTTCGTGTTGTATCTACTCTTTTCTATCCAGATCTCTATCTATATTTCTGTTTCTCAAAAAATCAAATAAAACCCCAAAAGTAAAGGTCAAAACAAACACAAAAAGCACACTAAGACCAAAAATACCAATCCAAGACAAAGAGTATACAAACAAACAAACTTGAAGTTTGTTTTATGTTGGCCAACTATTCCTGGAGTTTGGATAATATAACCAGTGACACTACATTGGAGAAAAGTGATTTTCCCCTCCTCCACAGCTATCAATTACAGATACAATTTCGGTTAGGGGTGAGACTTTGTGCTCACTTTCCATGCTGGGATTTTGTCTGGTTTGAACTTGTGCAAGTCCTGTGCATGCTATCACAGTCTGTGTGAGTTCACATGTATTCAAGCTGCTGTTTCCTTGGACTCATCCACCACTTCTGGCTCTTACAATCTTTTCCCTCCTCATCTGCATAGATTCCTGAGCCTGGAGGGGAGGGGCTTAATAAAGTCATCCCCTATAGGGCTGAGTGCTCTAAGGTCTCTCACTGTATGAACAATGTTCAATTTTGGACAAGAAGAAGCCTTTCTGATGAGTGAATGATGCACTGATCTATGAGCATAGAAATACGTCATTAAGAGTCACTTTACTGCTGTGCCCACTTAACAGAATAATAGTAACAGGTTTTCCACAGGCCCATTACCTATCTAGCTTCAAGTTCTTGACAAATTTATGTAGCTGAAAGTTTTTCTGTGTCCTGCCTGTCACACAGTCAGGACAAATCTCTCTCATGTGCCAGTCCCACAGCCACTTGGACCCAAATAAACACACAGAGGCTTATATTATTTACGAACTGTGTGGCCATTAGCTCAAGCTTATTACTGACTAGCTCTTACACTCAAATTAACCTATATTCTTATTTATGTTTAGCCACATGGATTGGTACATTTTCTCAGTTCTACCTTCACATCTTGCTTCCTCTCTGTCTGTCTGGCCACTCCTGACTCAGCCTTCCTCTTCCCAGAATTCTCCTTGTCTGCTTATCCCACCTATACTTCCTGCCTGACTACTGGCCAATCAGCGTTTTATTAATCCAGTGTACAAAAGCATTATTCCACATCATTTCCCCTTTTCTGTTTAATTAAAAAGGAAAGTTTTAACTTTAATGCAGTAAAATTATATATAACAAAACAGTTATCAAGCAAGAATTACAGTTACAATATCTAGTCTATTTATATTTGGCAAATTCAAAGAAAATATTCTATTTATCCTATATTTGTGAGTCTAAGGTTTCATATCTAACTTTTCTTTTATCATAACTAAGGAAAACTGTAACTAGTCTTCAACTACATCAAAAACCTCAGAAGGATACAATGTTACCTAAGTAAACAGGAAGAGTATTGCAAGGAACTTCCAAAAATCTAGAATGACAGAGACAGCTGCCTGCCTGGACAGTCATCCAAAGTTTCTCTGTAGCTGAAAGTTTTCCTGTGTCCCACCCAATCCACAGCCACTCAGACCCAAGTATACACACAGAGGCTTATACTAATTAAAACTCCTCAGCCATTAGCTCAGGCTAACTACTGACTAGTTCTTACACTTAAACTCACCTCATTTCTGTTAATCTATATGTCACCACGTGTTTCATGGCTTTACCTGTGTGCCATTACATGCTGCTCCCTGGATGGCGGGCTGGTGTCTCCTGACTCAGCCTTCCTCTTCCCAGAATTCTCCTTGTCTGCTTATCCTGCCTATACTTCCTGCTTGGCTACTGGCCAATCATCATTTTATTAAACCAGTGTACAAAAGCATTATCCCACAGCAGATGGATCAGATTTGATCAAGCCAGACCTCCTGAACCTAAAGAGATGGTACCTATCAACAAAGGTTATAGCCTCTCTTCCCAGGACTTGACTATTATCTTGAATTTTCTCAGGATCCCCATAAGACTACCAGTACACCCCTATCAGCAGGAAGTAGCCTAGAACACTACACCCACATTCCCAAAAATAGATTATGGATGTTTGTAGCTGGAGATTTCTCCAGACCCACCCGGGCCTGCAGCCACTCAGACCCCAGTAAACACACAGAGACTTATATTACTTACAAACTGTATGGCCGTGGCAGGCTTCTTGCTATTTAGTTCTTATATCTTAAATTAACCCATTTCTATTAATCTATAAGTTGCCACATGGCTTGTGGCTTACCAATACTTTACATCTTACTTCTCATGGTGGCAGTGGCTGGCAGTGTCTCCTGACTCAGCCTTCCACTCTCAGTGCTGGGGATGCCTTTCTGTATGCTGTGAATGTGTTCCTCTGATTGACTGATAAATAAAACGCTGATTGGCCAGTAGCCAGGCAGGAAGTATAGTATAGGCGGGATAAGCAGAGAGGAGAATGCTGGGAGTGGAAGGTATTATGTTTATACAACTCATTTGAATTATAATGTATAGTTGAGAAATACAGATTAATAGTTAATCATCTATGATAATCAAACTTGTAGCCATGTTAAGTTTTCTAGGTATACATAGATATAATTCAGTTAGATAAGTAATCTTCAAACACTTCAAAGACCTACAGATCTTCAAACACTTCCAAGACCTACAGAATATGGCATTTAAAATGTTTTAAAAACTTAGACTTTCCTGGACAATGAGACACATCTGCTCCTGGCAGCACCCATTTACTTCAGAGAGGAGGATGGACATTGAAGACACTCCATATGGAGTTTATCTTCTTCTTGGCAAAATAGCCATTTGGGCAAGTAATTGTTCTTGCCTGAACTACTTGAAAAAATGTTTTATCAACTGGACATGCTGGACCCATAGGAAGGTGACCACTTAACTTTGCAAGATGAAATGGTCCTTCAGGTTCCTTCTTCACAGAGGAGACTGTCAGACATTCTACAGGACACAGGAAGAAGTGACTGAGAGACTCTAGGCATTCAGGCTGAAGAATGGATGCCGCAACTTTGCAGAGGAATGCTGTTGGATAATGATTTTGTACACTGGTTTAATAAAACTCTGATTGACCAGCAGCCAGGCAGGAAGTATACACAGGATAAGCAGACAAGGAGAATTCTAGGAAGAGGAAGGCTGAGTCAGGGGATGCCAGCCTGCCATCCAGGGAGCAGCATGTAATGACAAACAGGTAAAGCCATGGAATATATGGCAACATATAGATTAATAGAAATGGGCTGAGTTTAAGTGTAAGAACTAGTCAGTAGTTAGCCTGAGCTAATGGCTGAGGAGTTTTCATTAATATAAGCCTCTGTGTATTTACTTCACATCTGAGTGGCTGTGGACCAGGTAGGACACAGGAAAACTTTCAGCTACAAATGGTGCCCAATGCGGGGCAAGA
>CABHPH010147961.1:8566-36140 GCA_902168325.1 Peromyscus nudipes | reverse complement strand
CTGATTGGCCAGTAGCCAGGCAGGAAGTATAGGCGAGACAAGCAGAGAAGAGAATTCTGGGAACAGGAAGTCTGAGTCAAGGGACTCTGCCAGCTGCCGCCATGAGTACCAACATATAAGATACTGGTAAGCCATGAGTCATGTGGCAAGGTACAGATTTATAGAAATGGGTTAATTTAAGATGTAAGAACTAGATAGCTAGAAGCCTGAGCCATTAGGCCAAACAGTTTAAATGATATAAGAGTCTGTGTGTTTATTTTATAAGTGGGCTGTTGGACTGCTGGGGCTTGGCGGGAGCTACACAGAACCATCGCAAACAGGTATTTACACCTATGGTTGCTAACACAGGCCTGTCACAAGATTGGCCATGAGATCAATCAGTCATAGGTGAGAAGGAGGATGATGGTCCTCTTACTACTGAGCTAGTTTATATTGATAGATTCTTAAAAAAGGGGAGTCATTGTTTTCAGCTGTATACCTGCACAGGTAGGTAGACAATGTACTTACAGGTTAACAGGCTCTAATGAATAGATGGAAATCCAGGGTATCACAGAAAGCCCTGGTTAAACTCAGTGGATCAAAAACAAAACTTTGGAGATGAATGTGAAAGATTTGTAAGGAATAGAGGAAAGGGGATAGACAAGAAGAGAAGGGACATGGGAGAGGATGGTTGTGTGAAGTGAAAATAATCAGATTTTAAATGCAAGAGCAAGACAGTAAAAATAACAAAATAAAACACACAGCATCAAAAATCAAAACAAGACCAGAGGGAGAAATATTTGCTAAATGGTTTTAGCATTTTACAATTTCCCAAATGTAAATATTCTGAAACACAAATATTAGGGATAAAACTGCAAATATATTAGGGAAAGGCTTCATAAAAATCTTCATAAAAAGCCAAGAGTGGTTTGTCTTTTGTAACTTTCCATAGAACAAACTTGGACAGGAACAAGTTAGGTATTTCATTAAGGCTTATACAAATCAAAAGGGAAACATTTTAAAGTGTAAGAAGTGGCAGGTGTTTTCCAAACAAAAACAAATAAACAGTATAAAATAATCAAAAGTGTTTGTCAAAACCATTAAGCCATTTGAAGATATACGCACAAGTATACAATACATTTTCAGAACTGAATTGGATGAATGAATTTAAACTTGAAGATTTAGTGATAAATAATCAGGTTGCCCTGGATTTCTTAGCTTCATAAATAAATACCAAGCAGAAACTTAATCAATCTTCCTCCTTCTTTCAAAACTACTCATTGTATAGAATGAAAACAGAACATAATGTTGCTAAACTACAAGACCTTTGAGAATAACATAGGAATGAAATCTCAACCCAAATGTCCCTCTACCACTTAACAAATATGATGTTATTTAATGATAAGCACAAGTTATCATATGTTGTTTTCCAACAATATTTGAGGTGGGTTTTAATATATATTGAGTTTTCAAAGAGTTGACCTACTTTCATTTCATCAGTAGATGAGAGAATGTCTACTTCTCCAATATAATAATGGTGATTTGAAAATATGATTGGAAGTATCTATTTTCTCTAGACATTTGATTGTACAATTTTCTAAACTTATTTGTAGTTTAGTAATGAAGTTATACATTTTTATAGTTATAATTGATTTAATAATTGTTTGAGAAGATTTGTAATTTTTGTGTTACACCTCACTCTTTTCTGACTCATTCAGTAATCATGATTAACATATTTGAAATGGCTCCTCGATGAAAGTGTTATGTATACTCCTGATTCCATGCAGCCACAGGTTTCCATTGAGCCACAGAGTTTTCTCAATTTTGTTTTCTTCACTAGCTGTGACAGATTGTTGAGGCAGGTCTCTGAAATTTGAGAGTTCTATCTCATCATAAATTTTAGACAAATATAATGATGACCTGCCTCTTTGTAGGCCTTTAGAGTAAAATAATGGCTTTGAAGAAAATTCTGTTCAACACAATTAAGCAATGTCAATTTTATTATTTTATTATTTCTTGTAAAATGCATATGATTGTATGTTTTGTTTCCAAACTGTTTGTATTAAAATTCAGCTTATTAAAGAAAAAGAAACAACATTTTCTCTTAAAATTTATAATTTATCATTTATTTACTTCTCATTCATTTCACTTTTATATTTTGTAAATTAAGTAACAAAAGTAGAGACGGTAATCACTGTTATGCTCTTTATTCAATCAGGACTAAAAGTTGATATGACTATATGCTCTCATTAGACTATTAATTGACAATTTTTAAAAGTTATCTTCTGAAACAAATGAGATTAGAGAGTAGAAAATTATGTTACAGGAGTATGTAACTCATGTATTTTTCATCAACATGTTAAATGCTACTTTAATATGCTATCGAATTTTTTAAATTCTAAAAAACAGTTGTTTTATAGACAATATATATTTATTATTATACAAAGAAACAAAAACACATGTGCACAGATTATCTCCTTTCCCCGTCTATTTCCCTCTCTCTCTTTGTTAGCATCAATGCCCGATATATGCAACTGTATTGCCAAAAGGCCAATAATTAGACATCTTGACTCAGAATGCCTATCTTATCTAACTAAGCTCCATGACCTTTTACTTGTCATGACTGGTAGAACCTGGACTTTTCATTTTAGAGGCATTATTTTTACCTCCTACGATTTACTATGTTTTTCTTATAGCACAATTTTACCAGCAGGCTATACTGTTTCTGATCTTTCTAACAAAGTAAGTTTTAATACTTATGCATAATGTTTTTAGTACTACATATGCCTCATCTGGCCACCAGATGTGCACCCAACTGAGCTGCCTGTGGAAGAAGGTGATTAGGCATTTGCTATGTTGGCTGTTTCAATTGTTCACATAACTACTCAGCATAGCTCACAAAATCATATTCTACTCTATGATTTTGAAATTTGTAATCATGCATTCATTAAGTCTTTTCATCATCTCAACAACCCTGCCAGTTGCAAAAGCCCATGTCAATATTTACATTTTAAAAATGTTAAAATTAAGATCCTAGGTGATGGAGTAACTGACAAATGAACCAATCATGATGCACCTGGACAAAGATTAGGACCTGCTGTTTCATGGGTCTTTGTTTGATGTTCTTTCAAATAAGCAATTCTTGAAGATGCTTCTATTTTCATAGTTAGTTGACTCCAAAGTCCTAATAAATGTATAAAACCATATAGTCAATTTAAGCTTAATCTTATCTCTGCATAGAGTAACTCAACCTAGTTATAAAGCAAAAGGCTCTATAATGAAGATATAGCTCAATACACATTGCAGGCATGACATAATGTGCATTTTCTTAAAATGTGCATATTTTCAACCAGGTACTACACTGACTATTTGAAACCTTATATCATCAACAAGGTCTGCTGGCATTCTCCTATATACCCAGTTACTGAGAAGGCTGTTGTAAGAGGAAGTGTAAACCCATATCTCAAGGGCATCCTGGACAGCATAGTATAACCCCACCTAAAAAGATGGTAAACACTGGTATCGTGGATTCTATAAGAAAACATCAGGTTGTAATAGTCTCAATTTATAGACGATAAAATGATGTTCAAAAAGGTCAAGTAACTAGCCCAAAGGCATACAAATAGGAAGTGTTAGACTCAGAATTTGAATAAGTCTTTCTTACAGATTTACTCTCTTTCTGATCTTACTACATGTTTTACCAATATAACACATATTTATATGTGAAAAGCATATTTAGAATGAGAGCTAAACTTATCACCTTACCAATCAGCACAAAATTCTCCTGACTGCATGTTCCAAGTGCTCATAATTTAGATGAAATGTAGAAAATGTGGACTCCTTCCCAGTTCTTTAGAATTTTTCAGGAGTGACTGGAGTGACAGCTCAATAGCTAAGAGGGTCTGCTGCCCGTGAGGAGGACTGGGATTCTCCCAGAACAGATACCCAGGAGCTTACAAAGTCTATAACTCAAGTTCCAGGACATTCTACTCCCTTTTCTGGCTTTTGAGAGTACATGCATTCACATGGGTGATATAATGCCTTACACACACACACACACACACACACACACACACACACCCATAATAAATAAATAAACCTTTTATAAATTAGGAAAATTAAAATCTGCAAGTTTTTCATCATTTTTGTAAGACAAATAGAGATTAAAAAAATATTACAATATGCAAAATTTGCATTTCCCAGTCTGTGTTCCCTTGCTCAGTATGATCATTTCCAGTTTCATCTATTTACCTGCAAAATTTAGTATTTCATTTTTCTTTATAGCTAAATATATTGCATAGTGTATATGGACCATATTTTCATTATCCATTAGTCAATTTAAGGACGCATAGGTTGTTCCCAGCAATAAACACAGCTGAACAATTATCTGTGCAGAAGATTCCAGTCCTTTTTGAGAAGTGTCTATACCTGTTTTCATGGTGGCCTCACCAGATTGAAATCGCACCAACAATGAGGGTTCCTTCATCAACACAGGCCCTATAACATTTGTTGTCTATTGTTTAATTGATCTGTGCCATTCTCAAAACAGAAAGATGAAATCTCAAAAATTGTTTTGATTTACATTTCCCTAATTGCTAGGAAAGATGAAAATGTTTGATGTATTTCTTGGCCATTGTTTTGCTTCTTTTGAGAACTCTCCATTCAAGTTATATCTACAGATTAGTGTAGTTCTCACCCCTTATCAAGGAAATTTCTCTTTGCATCAGACAGAAAATATTACAAAAACCGCAGCCAATCAGAATGCAGAGTTGTTGAGCCCTGTCCAAGTAGATGCATCTACAACAAGACTACAGTACCTAAGGCTCAGGGATCCTTGAAGAAGAGGGCTTGGGGTGAAGACAGAGGGACTTTAAGAGCCTAAGGAAGAGAAAGTTTGCTTTGAGATTGTTTTCCCTAGGAATGTCAGAAGCTACATGCATGAATTCCACAAACATGACTGCTTCTATCAAAGCTGAACAAGGACAACAATAGACATGTTGATGTGGATGGGGGAAAGCCCAGCAGCCTCAGCCATGTACAAAGAACTACAGGTGACTAAGGAATACTGATGGAGGAAAAATAGTTTTCCCCAGGGAAGACCCTATCAACTGTTTATCCAATACTAAAAGGTCAGTCAGCCTTGAAAACATCCAGACAAGTAACAGACAGACTGAGCAGGTTCTATTTATGCATTTAGGAATACATAAGTTTACAGATATATATGTATGTTTATGTATGCATTTAATAACTATTAATGAAACAAGGCAATGCATTTGAAAAAGAGCAAACTTGATTTTTATTGGGGTGTATCCAAGTCAGGTTAAAGAGAGCAGCCAGAGATCCATTTCTTAAGCCCCTTTTAAGGAGTAAACTCATGAATAGTTGCAAAGCAGATTTACAGAAGAGATTTCCAGAAGATAATGGGGCAGTAGGGAAATGTAAATCCTGTGGTCACCATATGATTAGGGAGGGTGGTTAGGAAGGGTTCAGTGGGGGTAAGGGTATTCCCAAAAACAAGTCAAGGTCATGCGTTGGGGAAGGTCACATCTAGAAAACAGACTTACAAACAGAAACTCAGGCTGGGCGTTGGTGGCGCACGCCTTTAATCCCAGCACTCTGGAGGCAGAGCCAGGAGGATCTCTGTGAGTTTGAGGCCAGCCTGGGCTACCAAGTGAGCTCCAAGAAAGGCGCAAAGCTACACAGAGAAACCCTGTCTCGAAAAAAAAAAAACCAAAAAAACCCCCCAAAAAACAAACAAACAAAAAGAAAACCAAAAAAAAAAAAAACCCCAGAAACTCAGCTCTTACAATAAATAGACATTTATTTTTAACAATACAATAAAATGGCTCCTGCCTTAAAAATGGAGTCAGGCAGGTTCCTCATTCCCCCCTTTACTTATGTTTTCCTATTAAATCTTTGATAGGAGGATGTCTTAATAATGTCATCAAAGCAATGATTCAAGAATTGTTTATCTGACGGGTGATCAACTTAGTGACACATTGGAGGGCATGGGTCCCACTATGATAACTAGTAGAAATAATATTAGAAGGGGGAGAACGATCTTAACCATATTGACCAGTCAAAAATTGTTTGAGAGATTTTGTCTATTTCTTTAAGTAGATCATCAATATGATTTTCAATAGTAGGAGAGAAATCAGAGATACTAAAGTAACACATTCTAGTAAACTGCTGACAGCTAAGATTTTGTATAAGTAAATATTTTATCATTGTAGATTTTCAAACACTAGTATTTTCTGGCAATTCCTAGCTTGTAAATATGTGATCCTCATGGGTAGTATGCAATATTTGAAGTGAGGGTCTATTACCAGTCTTCCTAAATGGAGTATTAGAAAAGACACCAGCAGTGGGACTTTGAAGAAATCTCCATAAGCACACTGGATTCTCTAGGATTTGAGACACATGCGCTAGCTACCAAAAGGATTCAGCATTTCACTTATTATTCTGCATTGACTTGGGAGCAATTTGAAGATATCCTTTACATACATATTTACATATTTTCATTCTATTTACTTAAAGTAATTCAACACCCAATTTAATAGTACAAATAAAGTCATTATGCTATAGAAGTTCCCAAGTGTCCATTTAAAAATAAGAGATGTATAAGGGTGCCTTTCTATAAGGAGGCAAATTACTCATGAATCATCCTAGTGACTAAAGCATTTTGAATGGGATAAAATTAATATACATGAAAAAGGAAAATCCTTTTCCTCCTAGTTGTCTATCGGCATGTCCTATGGTCCTTGCTCTCCAGTTCAGACTTTTGAACATCCCTACAACATTTTAATATTGGCAACACTGAAGGCTAATACTTTTTGTCTCTTTCACAGAATACACATTTGGGATCTAAAATCATACCTGCTGGAATCAGAGGTGTCCCCTGTCTTCTTCTGCCTACAAATATTGGTTAAAAAAAAAATCAAATCAATTCTCTCTACTTTTTTCTGTTCCTGATCTCAATAACCCCAGGAGATGATTGCTTTGATTTTTTTCTTTTCTTTGTTTTTTTTTTTTGTTTGTTTTTTTTTTGAGACAGGGTTTCTCTGTGTAGTTTTGTGCCATTCCTGGAACTCACTTTGTAGACCAGGCTGGCCTCGAACTCACAGAGATCCACCTGCCTCTGCCTCCCGAGTGCTGGGATTAAAGGCATGTGCCACCACCATCCGGTGAATTTTTTTTTCCAAGAGCCATGTTCTTACATAAATAGAAAATTGGAGTCTCTCACTCTTCTGTCATAACCTACACCAAAGAACAATGTGTGTGATATAATGTACCTGCAATCAATTAAAAGAATTATCTTAAAAAAATGATTATGTCTAAGTAACAGGTAATCTATGTAGTAGCTCTATTTTGAAAAACAGTTGTTCTTAGTTTTCCTATTTCTTGATTAATTTCGGCTAATATTATTTTTTCTGAAATATTAGTAGTTTTTTAAAATTAGACAGGGTATTTTAGTTTTGTTTTTGTTTTTCAAGACAGGGTTTCTCTGTGTAGCTTTGTACCTTTCCTGGAACTTACTCTGTAGCCCAGGCTGACCTTGAACTCACAGAGATCCACCTGGTTCCACCTCTCGAGTGCTGGGATTAAAGGCATGTGCCACCACCGCCCGACTAGACAGGGTATTTTAGAAACCTCTCTTTGTAGTGGAACAGCAAGTCCTGGGACAGGGGACAGAAAGACTGCAGTAGCAGCAACTACAATGGGCTCTGATAGATGTAAGGGATCATCACAATTTTCAGGAAGAGCACTTGTAATTCTCTTAACAGATTGTAAAGATCTCCTGAGTAAAATGAGTGTAACAAGGTCTATCCCACATAAAACCTTATATCCTGCTGGGAGTGCAGAATAAGTATTATTTACACAGAAAAAAAAGTCCATCTTAAGGGCAATTGTTTACCAAAGGGGAGGGTATGATAAGAAGTGGAATTATAATAATAAAGGATATTTGTGCAGTCAAAACATAGACAGTGAAGGAAACAGACATTATCAATGGGAACATCAGCCACAGATTTAACACGTTAGTAGGGGCATGTTCTATTTTGTCCCCATTATTCTTGTATAATTTTCATGAGAAACCTCAATTCCATATCTCACCTGACACAGAAGAAGTTTTCTCATTGGCTTTTTAGTGCTTAGATGGACCCAGAGATTTTATTCTGTATTATTGGGTATTAAGTTACTCTGGGTATTAAGTGTTAAGTTCAATTGAAATGGTTAGTTTTCCCCTCTCTTATTTTAGCTTATCTGGAAATTCCATTATCATAACCTTTTAAAGAATATTTGATTATGCTAAATCTGTGTTATTACATTGGGATTCAACAGTTTAGATTAGCCCATCCCAAGTATTCTCCATCCATCTGGCTGAAGACTATGTGCTCTCCTTCTTTTGTCCAAACTACGAGCCCTGGTGAATAAAGGCAAACTTTTGCATGGCAAGACAATATCCTCATATTTCCTATGATAGGTATACCTTTTATTTCTCCTCTCAAGATGCATTTAGGTTCTGTTTGCATAGGTTGAAATCAAAACAACAATACTATTAACCATAGTACAATCATGACACCAGCAAGAACACAAAGTTATGTTACACAGTCTAATCTTCTAAATTTGATTTTTAAAGGTCTTTTTTCACCCACTTTCTGTCTCTGGGCGTTGGGCTGCTCTTCTGTGGGTTTCTCAGCTGCCTTCTTGAGGTGTGAGTGATGAACCCAGACAGAAATACCAGCAACTTTAACAACAGAGGCATCCAGAGAATCAAGAGGTTAAGATCCTTCCCACTTAGTTTCAAGTTGGTCAGTTTTGAAGCTGTAGACTAATACATCATTTCTGGGTTGGAATGGATAATCACGTAAATGGTATGCAACAGGTTGAACAGCCTGAGCTTATCCAAAGTTAATTGCAATCCTTTTAAGGACTCTGAGATTAAAATGGGAAAATCTGATAACTGTCAGGCATGTACCCAAGCGATCATAGGAGGTTGGTCACCCATAGACTATTTTTCTAAGGAGTGAATTTTTCTCTGTGGGAGGTTTATTGGATGCAAAGAAGTACATAAGGCAAGATGTCAACCCAGTTACCACCAGTTTCAAGAGAAAATTTAGTTAAAATCTGCTTTAAAGTTCTATTCATCCTGTCTATCTCTCTTGAGCTATAGGATGATACAATGAAGTTTCTAATTTATGTTAAAATCCTTAGAGAACAATTGAGATAACTTGACCATGAAAGTGGGGCCATTGTCAGATCCTAGAGATATGGGGTAGCCAAATGTGAAAATAATTTCTATTATTAATTTCTTAGCTACCACTTGGGGCATTTCTATTTAGGATTGAAAGACCTCTATCTAGCCTGTGATGATATCAACAAAGACCAGCAGATATTTGTAACCATACATTCCTAGCTTGACTTCAATTAAGTCCAATTACCGAAATTCACTGGGTACTGTGCCTGACTCTGTTGGCCTGGGGGAACCACGCCTTATTTGCATATACCTGGCCAAAGTTCAGGCAATGGTCTGAAATGCTCTGAGATCTTCTTATGTGGAAAGTGCATGGTGTGATGCAAGGCAGCTAGCTAGTTTTGGCACAATACCTTTCAAATGCAGATTCTCCCATCAGGCAATATTCACCATTCATCCTGACTCTCCTGAGCTCCCAAGTTAGGACATGAATTGATCTCTTTTGGCTCATATTTAGGAACATAGTCATCAAAGCAGAGTATGGACTTGGGGACAACAGATAGTTACAGGACAATCTAGGGTTTGGGTACCCCAATAGCAGCTTCTTTGGCAAATTAATCTGTATGGTTACCTTGAGTTTGGGGGCTTTTGTCTTTTTGGTGTCCTGGCCAGTGATTTATGGCCAGTTCAGCTGGTAGCCAGAAGACCTCTAGCAACTGGACAATTTCATGTTTATTTTTAGTAGACTTTCCCTCTGAGGTGAGTAAGTCCCTCTGTTTACATATATGTTTATATACATGAGCCATGCCAAAATCATATCATATCAACTGTCTGTGTAGAAGTTCACCTTTTTTCCTTCAGTCCATTTTATAGCCTGTGTCAAAGCAATCTTTTCTGCTCCCTGGGCAAATGTGTCCCTGGGTAAAGCTTATGTCCAAATAACCTCTTTCTGTTCTGTGACCATTGCCACCCCCACATACCTGGATCCTTCTTGAATAAAGCTACTGCCTTCTGTACACAGATCTGTATTTCTAGTGGTAAGAGAAAAACTATCACATCAGGTCACATACGTTGGATGAAATCTAGCATCTCCAGGCAGATGTGGATGGGCTCCTCAGGGTTGTCATCCAACAGCAGTGTGGCAGGATTAATGGTCAAGGATTTATCAAAAGCAAGTCTGTACTTATGTAAAAGAAGGGTTTGGTACTAGGTCAGACTACCATTAGACATCCACCAGTTGGTGGCATCTCTCAGCATGGCTTCCACAGCCTGAGGAGCTGTTATAGTTAGAATCTGTCCCAATATGAGTTTGTCAGCTTCTTTTACAAGAATTGTGGGGGCTAGAATGGCTTTTAAACAAGGGGGCATCCAGAGGCTACAGGATACAGTCTCTTTGAGATATAAGCTAATTGCCTTTTATGGGGACCCAGAGACTGAGTCAGGACTCCCTTGGCTATGCCCTTTCTTTCATGGACATAAATATGAAAGGGCTTGAACAGTTATCAGGATGAGTTAATGTGAAGGCCAGTAGCAGGGACTTTTTTATGTTCTTAAAGACCTGTTCATGTTCCCTAGTTTATTCCAAAGCTGTGTTGCCCCCAGATATCAGAGTACAAGGGTTTGGTAATTTCAGCAAACCAAGGTATTCAAAAACAGAAATATCCAACAGCTCCCAGAAATTCCCTAACTTGTTTCTTGCTGGTTGGAATTGGAATTTGCAGAATAGCTGCTGTGTTGGCTTGGGACAACAGTTTTATCCCTTCTCTTAGTTCATATCCCAAGTAAGTAACCTGGGGTGAGCAAATTTGGGCTTTCTTCTTAGAAACTCTATTGCCTATCCAAGCTGGGGTTTCCAAAAGACTCTCAAACAGTCCTCCTCATCTTAAGTAATGAATAATAAATCATCTAAATATTGAAGCAAGGTTATCTCAAGGCACTTCCTACAGAAGAGACTTAAATCCTGATTGAGTGCTTCAATGAAGATGGTGAGAGAGTTTTTTAATCCTTTAGGCAGTCTGGTCCAGTTTAGTTGTCCTGACATCCCTAGTTAGGGTCAGTCTAGTCAAATGCAAAGATGACCTGGCTTAATTTTGACAGAGGGATAGAGAAGACTGTATCTTTTAAGTTCAATAGAGTGTAAATATCATGCTCTGGTGGTAATAAACTGAGCAACGAATAAACATTTGGAATAATTGGGTAAGTGGAATCTACACTCTTGTTCACTTCCCTCAAGTCTTGTATTGGTCTGCAGTCTCAAATTCCAGTATTTGGACAGGCAACAAAGGGGTATTCCAGGCTAAGTGGCAAGGAATGAATATGTCTGCTTCAAGGAGGTACCTGATATGAATCTTAATCCTTTCTTTGGCTTCTGAACTGATGAGGTATTGCTTGACACAAATGGGCATGACCCATTTGTTAGTTGCACTATGATGGGTAATGCATGTTTTGCCAAGCCAGCAGGATTATATGGTGCTCAAACTGTAGGAATTTCCTGGATCAGAAACTTTGTCCATTCCCCTTCTAGGAAATGGGATGGATTTTGGAGGAGCAGATATTCCTCACTTATTGGGAAGGTTATAGTTAAAACCTGAGAAAAGCCTCCAAATTGCAACCTAGAGTGTCTTCTGAGAATGATATTGTTGCCTGGAGCTTGTTCAAGAGGTCCCACCCTGATAAAGGGTTGGGACAATCAAGAACAAAAATACAATGAGTAAAGGTTCCTTGTTCTAGATTAACATATTAGTCAGTAACCCATTTGTATTCTTTGACATTCCCTGTTATACCCTGTACTTCAATTATTTGGTTATAAAAAGGGTCTAGAGGCTCCTGTAATACACAATGATTAGCCCCTGTGTCAACCAGAAAATTTAGAGGTTGGCCCCTGTACTGGCTAGTTTTATCTGTTAACTTGACACAAACTAATTTCATCTGAGAGGAAGGAGCCTCAGTTGAGGAAATGCCTCCATGAGACACAACCGGAAGGTATCTTCTCAATTGGTGATCAATGAGGGAGGGCCCAGCCACTAGTGGGTGGTGCCATTTCTGCCTGGTGGTCCTGGATTCCATAAGAAAGTTGCCTGAGCAAGTCAGGGAGTATAAGACAGTAAGCAGCATCCTCCATGGCTGCTTCATCAGCTCCTGTATCCTTGACCTTGTCCTGTTTGAGTCCTGTCCTGACTGTATTGTGGTAATGAACAGCAATATGTGTAAGAGCTAATTAGTAATAAGCCTGAGTGAGTGGCCGAGCAGTTATAAATAATATAAGTC
This sequence comes from Peromyscus nudipes, assembly GCA_902168325.1. Lineage (NCBI taxonomy): Eukaryota > Metazoa > Chordata > Mammalia > Rodentia > Cricetidae > Peromyscus > Peromyscus nudipes. The sequence goes on along the minus strand of CABHPH010147961.1, from coordinate 23,701 downwards.
TCTGTGTGTTTACTTGGGGGACCCGAGTGGGAGAGATTTGTCCCGACCACCGGCCAAGACACAAGAAAACTTCCAACTATAGCTTAGCAACGTAAAGAGTGTATGAGAGGCTATTGGTGAAAGTGCAGCCCAACTGCAGAAGAAGACCTCAGCATTTTTGAGATGCCAGTAACATGGAATGACCAGCAAGTACAGCAGCAGCAGTGGAATGGAGCTGGCCAGTGTGCAAGATGAGATATGTGTGCTGCAGAAGGCAGAGCTGGAGAAGTGAGAATAGCCGTTTGTAAGAGTCCAGATCATTAGCGAATCCCAGATAATTGGACATTGAGTTATAACAACAGTTATACTGTTGGAGTTTGGTTTTGCTTGGTTCAGATTGTGATGGGGCCATGGTTCTTCCCTTGTGAAGAAAATATTTAATTTAATTTTGATTTTTAAAGGAGCCCACAGATGAAAGACTTGAACTTTTAAAAGGAGATTTTGGAATTTTAGAGACACTGGACATTTTAAAGAGAATAGATATTTTAAAGAGACTAGAATTTTAATGTGTTTGAATCTGGAAAGACTGTGGTACTTTTCAAATTATTTATGATTTTAATGTGACATCCTTGGGATGAATGAGAAAGAAAGTGTGTGACTTAACAGTGATGCATTTGTGTGTGTCAAGTTGACAAGGGGTCAGTTGTACAGGCTGGTTTTGTGTGTCAACTTGATTCAAGCTAGAGGAGAGAACCACAGTTTAGGAAATACCTACATGAGACCCAGCTGGAAGGTATTTTCTCAATTAGTGATCAGTGAGAGAGGGCTCAATCCATGGTGGGTTTGGCCATCCCTGGGCTGGTAGTCTTGGATTCTATAAGAAATCAGGCTGAGAAAGCCGAGAATGAAGCCAGTAAGTACCATTCTACATGACTTCTTTATCAGCTCATGCCTCCAGGATCCTGTCCTGTTGATTTCCTGCCCTGACTTCCTTTGGTGATGAATAGCAATATGGAAGTATAAGCCAAATAAACCCCTTCCTCCCAACTTGCTTTCTGGTCATATTTCATGACAGCAATAGAAACCCTAAGACAGGTGAAGGTTACCATAGGCTCCTAGGTACCTAGTTCAAAGGAGTCGCAGGCTTGCTAATCCTCCATAGCTAGAATTGGCTTGGGTTTGCAGGTACCTGTTTTCTGGCATGGACATTCATTTTTCCCATGACCCTTAAAGATATCTTAACTGAGAAACAGTATTAACCACATCAATAAATAATGAAGAAGTTCAAGAAAAATATATTCTTTAAAGATGGAAAAATTAAAATATAATTTAATCTTAGTAAGGACAAATCACTCTGCTAGTTATTTGTTTAATTGTATTTTAAGTACAAAGAAATTACTAATAATGGGCTCCAATTTTCTACATAGTATTAAGTATTTGTTAATAAATTTGTGATCTGTCTTAATAAGTTTGTGGTGTTCAGTGGCTTTCGCTGGTTTCTGTTGTATTCATATTTAACAAAAAGTGTAAATTTTTAACTGTTATTATCTATCAGTGTTAAAACAGAGCAAGAAAAAGATTGTTTCATTTCCTATGTACAAAGAAAGAAAAAATATGCACGTCTGTGGAAATACTCAACAACTCTAGCCCTCACATTATAGTAGACTTTTAAAATATTTCTTCGTTTCCTATTAAAATATATTCTAATTTTAACACACCATGAGAAAAACAAAATCCAGTGCTAACACTTACTTATATTTATATATTTTTCATTTAAATTACTTTTCCACATTTATTAATTTTAATGGTTTATTCAGTACTTCTCTTGTTGTTTCTTTCTTCCTGGCTAAATCTATTCAGAATTAAGCAGAATGTGTCTTACAGATGCAGTTACTTTTATTTTTACTAAGGATTTATGCATTTAATTATCCAAAGGATTCATTACAGAGATGTTTGAAATCAACTGTGACAGAAACATTGTCAATTAGTTTCACTGGCTTCTTATACATGAATAGTTGAGTTTATTTTATAAACAACTGTTAATATAACTTCTCTAATTAGGAAAAGTTACCAGAGAGTAACTTTAACAACTATGTTAAAAACAAAGGAGAGCATGGTTACTGTCCCAGTGATTCACAGACAGCATTAGTGTACTAAGTAAATGCAGAACATTTGAATAGTGTGGACTCCCAATGCATGCCCTTACTACACTGACCCACTTTTCTGTTAGCAAAACCTTTGACTGTAATTACTTCCACAGAGTGTATCTATACAAGTAGCTTGTTCTTCTTCTTCTTTTTTAAATGAGCTAGGTAATCAGTTTTTGACTGATTTATTTTTTTCTAACAGTACAGCATGCTTGGGATATTTTTCAGGAGTGGTTATTGAAATAAAGTAAAACTTCTGATATTAAGTCTATGTAGTCCAGAGAGTTATAATACATAGAGCACAAGAGCAGAACACTGAGTACTCTGCAATATTTCTCAAACATTCTTCCTACATCATCAAAGGATATCACTCCAATTTCTGTTTATATTCCATGGCTGATGCTTCTTTGATCTTCTTGTCTTTCTTTTATAGGGCCCATTGTGAGTACACTAAGATTACTTTGATAATTGAGTCTCACTACCCCACCCCAACATCTTTAACTCAGGTATGCACAGCTGCTGAGTTCCTTTCTATCATTTAAGGTGCCAGGCCACAGATACTGCTGAAGATTGTAACCATCTTGGAACAGAGGTTGTGTTATTTCTATCACGCTTTTATCTTCACCTAAAATGATTGGACTTGGCACTAAATCTTTGTCTATATATAATGGGCATTCTGATGCATAACATTGCTTTTTCTTTAGATTGAATATAAAAACATTTATTAAATGCTTACTGCAAGCCAGTGTCAAGTAATTTGTGTGCTGGTCACCTGTCAGATACAAAGTTTAAACACATTTCAATGGAAGAAACAGAATGAGTATGTGCATGATAATACTTAACTCTCTTCTCCAGGACCATAGATGACCTAGGTCTAGAATTAAATGGGTGAATCAAGGTTTCCAAACAAAAATTACATTTTGACCTAATTAAAAATATATTGATTTTGCTTTTATATGTACAAGCCAATTGCTTGCGTGTAAGTGCACTGTATTCATTTCTGGTGCCCAAAAGAACCAAAAGAGGGCTCAAGATCATCTGGACATAGAACAGGTTAAAAGTCACCATGTGAATGGTAGGAACTGAACTCTGGTGTGCTGCAAAAGCAGCAAGTACTCTTAAATGCAGAACCGTGTATCTCCCATGAACTGAATCTAAAATTATTAAATGTGGTGAAAATGTATCCAGAAGTATAGAAGGGATTACATTAGGTCTCTAAATCTATGATCTAAAAGAAACAGAGGTAACCTCATGGCTTCAGTGCCTGTGAACAGTTATGATTGGATCATTGAATAAGGGGTCTCCTTGGACAGAATACAGGGTTCCCTGTCAAATGATTATGACATTTTCTTTTTTCTTCTCTTTTAACTTTTGAAATAGATTACTTTCTCATACAACACATCCTTATTAGGGTTTCCCCCATTACTCCTCCCAGTTCCTCCAGACCTCCTGTCCTCTCCGGATTCACTACCTTTTTGACTTTCATTAGAAAAGAACAGGCTTCTAAGAGATAACAACCAAACCAAATAAAATGTAATAAGCTGAAGCCAAATTTTCATATCAAAGTGGGACATGACAATCCGTCAGGAGGAAATGAATCCCAAGAGTAGGCACAAGAGTTGGTGACCCACTCATTCTCATATACATGCACAGAGGACCTAGTGTAGACCCATGCAGACCTATGCTTGCTGTTTCAGCCTCTATGAACTCATATGTGTCTTGCTTAGCTGATTCAGAGGGCATGTTCTCCTGGAATCCTCCATCCCTTCTAACTCTTGCAATCTTTCTGGCTCCTCTTCCATGGGATTCCCTGAGGTATGAGGAGAAGAATTCAATGGAGACCTTCAATTTAGACTCTCTTTCCACTTAATATCTGGTCATGGATCTTTACATCTGTCCCCATATATTGCCAGAGGAAGCCTCTTTGATGATGATTAGATAAGGCACTGATATATGAGTATAGGAGAATGAGGAATCATTTTATTTTGTTATTTTAAGACGAGTAGTATTTGATTTTACCCTAAGTGTATAAATTGCCTACTCTCTGGCTTGGTGAGCCAAGCAGTATCTGATACAATTCCTTCCCATGGAGTAGTTCTCAAAGCAAATCAGACATTAGTTGACTTTTCCCACAAGCTCTTTGTCACCATTGCCCAAGCATATTTTTCAGGCAGGGTATATTATAGGTCAAAGGTTTTGTGGTTTAGTTGGTGTCCATGGTTCTCTTTTAGTATCCTGCAGAGTACCTTCCCACACCAAAGAGACTAGTGCATAGGGGAAAGGCTCCATGCTGGCACCAGCTTGACTTCTCCATGTTCAATGAGTTATGTGGATGCTGTCCTCAGCAATGTTGCCCCACTGGCAGTTTGTAGAGAGCAACCCTTTGTCTTAGCATCAGTCTGATTCGTCTGAAGATTCCCAAAGGACTGCTTTGGACAGCAACTGAACTGAATGCAATCCAGACACACCACTGGAAGCCTTGCCTGGCTATAAGAGATGACCAGGTGAGACTCTATATCCTCCATTACTAGGAGTACTCATTAAGATCACCTTCATAGATTCCAAAAGTTTCTACTGTACTAGGTTTCCATACCACCCCAAAATGCCACCTAGTCCATCCAGATATCTCTCCCAGATATCTGGGTCTTCAATTTGATGATATTGATCAACATGTCTGTTTTTATGCCCAAACCATGCTTTTTATTAGTTCAATTTATCAATTTATTTTACATTCCTATCAAAGATTCCTCTTCCTCCTCTCCTATTCCCTCACCCACCTCTCTTCTGCCCTCCCCACCCATCCACACCTCCTCTGTTTCTGTTCAAAAAGTGGCAGTCTTCCTATGAGTATCATTGCTAGGAGTTTTAGTGAGGGTCATCCTTATAGATTCCTTGAAGTTTCCCTTGTACCAGGTTTCTATCTAACACCAAAGGGAGGCCCTTTCCAGTCTTCTCTTTCAGTTCTCTCCTCATCCTTCTACTCCAACTCAATCCCTCATGTTCCCATCTCCATCCATCCCCCACCTACCCATGAGATCTCTTCTATTTCTTTTTCCTGAGAGATCCAGGTATCCTCCCTTGGGCCCTCTGGATCTGTGGGTTATAGCATGGCTATCCTTTACTTTACAACTAATATCTGCTGATAAGTGAGTTCATTCCATGTTTGTTTTTTTGGATCTGGGTCACTTCATTCAGGATATTTTTTTTCCTTCAAGGTGATTTGCCTTCAAATTTCATGATGTCCTTTTTTTTAACAGCTCAGGAATATTCCATTGTATAAATGTGCCACATTTTCTTTATCTATTTTTCAGTTGAGAGGCATCTCAGATTTTTCCAGTTCTGACTATTAAAAATAAAGCTGCTATGAACATAGTTTATCAAGTGTGTTTATGGTATGATTGAGCATCCTTAGGGTATATGCCCAAAATTGGTATAGATGGGTCTTCAGGTAGATTTATTTCTCATTTTCAGAGAAACTGCCATACTGATTTCCAAAGTGACTGTACAAATTTTCAGTCCCACCAGCAATGGAGGAGTGTTCGCCTTACATCCTCTTCAGCATAACCTGTCATTTGTGTTTTTTGATCTTAGCCATTCTGTCAGGTATAACATGGAATTTCAGAGTCATTTTCATCTGCATTTCCCTGATGGAATGTTGAACATTTCTTAGGGTGTTTCTGTATCATTTGAGATTCTTCTGTTGAGAATTCTTTGTTTAGATCTGTAAAACATTTTTAAATTGGATTATTTGTTTTTTGATGTTAGTTTCTTGAGTTCTTTATATATTTTGGAGGTCAGCCATCTGTCAGATACAGGGTTTGTGAAGATCATTTTCTATTCTATAGTCTACCAATTTGGTCTATTGACAGTGTCCTTTGCCTTACAGAAGATTTTCAGTTTCATGATGTCTCATTTATTAATAGTCCATCTTACTGTCTGTGCTACTGCTATTCTATTCAAGAAGTTGTCCCTGTGCTAATACATTCAAAGCTATTTCCCACTTTCTCTTCTAGCAGGTTCAGTGTAACTGAATTTATATTGAGGTATAATTTTGGCTTCTCTTTCAAAAATCATATGTCCATAGGTATGTGGATTTATGGCTGTGTCTTTGATTTGATTCTATTATCCACCTATTTTTACACCACTACTATGTTTTTTATTTCTATGCTCTGTAGTAGCACTTGAAATCAGGGATAGTGATACCTCTGGAAGATCTTTTATTGTACAAGATTGTTTTAGCTATCCTGTTTTTTTTTCCATGTGAAGTTGAGTCTTGTTCTTTTGAGATCTTTAAAGAATTGTGTTGGTCCCGGCACTCGGGAGGCAGAGTCAGGTAGATTTTTGTGAGTTCAAGGCCAGTCTGGGCTACCAAATGAGTACCAGGAAAGGCACAAAGCTACACAGAGAAACCCTGTCTCAAAAAACAAAACAAAAAAAATAATTGCGTTGGAATTTTAATGGAGAATGCATTGAATCTGGAAGCATGGCCGTTTTGCCTTTGTTAATCCTACTGATCTATGAGCAAGAGAAATTTTTCATCATCTGATGTCTTCTCTAATTTCTTTCTTCAAGGATTTGAAGTTCTTGTCACACAGGTCTTTCACTTGCAAGCATGGTTACAATTATCCCAAAATATCTTCTATTATTTGTGGCTATTGTGAAGTGTCTTGTTTACCTGATTTCTTTCTCAGCCCATTTGGGATTTGTATATATGAGGGCCACTGATTTTCTTTAAGTTAATCTTATATTTAGCCATATTGCTGAAAGTTTTTCTCAGCTGTACTAGTACCCTGGTAGAATTTTTGGGTTTACTTATATATAATATCATATCATCTGTAAATACCTATGCTTTGACTTCTTCCTTTCCAAGTTGTATCCCCTTGATCTCTTTTTAGTGTCTAATTGCTCTAGCTGGAACATTGAGTACTATAATGACTAGATATATAGAGAGTGTGCAGCCTCGTATTGTTCCTGATTTTATTGGAATTGCTTTGAGTTTCTCTCCATTTAATTTGATATTGGCTGTCAGCTTGCTGTATATTGCTTTTATAATGTTTAGGTATATTTCTTGTACTGATCTTTCCAAGATATTTTTCCAGTGTTTATTTCAGGCTTCTTTATAAAAAGTCAGGTATCCATAGCAGTTTGGATTTTTGTCTGGGTTTTCAATTTGATTCCATTGATCAGTGTGTCTGTTTTTATGCAAATATCATGGTTTTTTGTTTATTTATTTGGTTTTTTAACTATAGTTTTGCAGTGCAATTTGAAATGTGGGCTAGTAATACCTTCAACATTTCTCTTACTGTTCATGATTGTTGTAGCTATCTTGGGTTTTTAATTTCTCCATATGAAATTGATAATTGTACTTTCTAAGTCTGTAAAGAATTGCATCATGAACTTTATGGGGAATACATTGAATCTTTATTTTTTTGTTAGAAGAGGCATTTTTACTATGTTAATCCTACTGATCCATAAGTGTGAGTATTACTGCATATGGGACCAGCCTCCAGACAGCCCAGGGCTTGAAAGGAATCCATGGCATACTAAGACTTTTCTGTCTGAGGTGGTAAAGGGAAAAGTCATTCACACACTCTCTTTATGGTTTCCTTCAGACCCTTTCTTTACTCTTTTTTTTTTGCATTCTCTATTCTTTATTTTCCTGGTGATTTCCTTCTCTCATTCTTGATGGTTTCCTTCTAACTCTATCTTTATTCTTGATGTTTCCCTTCTAGTTCCTTCTAACTCTCTCATTCTTGATGTATTTTTTTTCTAGTTCATTTTAATTCTCTTGAATCCTATCTCTATTCTTTCCCTTACAGCTTATGTATCCCAGCAAAATCTTTCAGGCAATATAAAAATTACAGTGTGGTTACATTCCATTTTTCAAGTAAATTATTACAATGAATACAAAACAAACAGTAAAAAGCAGCATGTTTTCCATATTCCTTACATTATTAAACATTTTTACAAATTACAAGTGAAAAACAAATTATCTAAAGGCCTTACATTCATTCATATCCAAGTAACTTGTTTAGATTAACAGTGTAGGCAAGTAAGATATTCTTCTCAGTCAGGTCTTTTACTGGGAGGCTGCATTTCACAGTTACAAATAAAGTTCCAATTACTTTATTACTTATCTTAAAAGGTAATCTTATAAGGAATCTTAAAGGAACCACAAGCCTAAACTTTTATATATGAAGAAGAACCAGTTAGCCCTATTTTAAATCTTTAGGGTACATACCCACTCACCAATAGTTTTTTATATCAAAAGATTGAGGACAGAAATGGGCATAAGGAATTAACCGTCACCTTTGGTTATCAAACAGTCCTAGCAAGAAAAGTGTGTCAGCTATTAAAAGGTGGACTACTTTGTTCTTGTTTGTTGTTGATATATTGTGCACCCCAATAAACTTATCTGGGGGTCAGAGAACAGAACAGCCATAATATTAAACATAGAGGTTAGGCAGTGGTGGAACATGCCTTTAATCTTATCACTTGGGAGGCAGAGATCCATCTGGATCTTTGAGAGTTTAAAGCCACACTGGAAACAGCAAAGCCTGGTGACTCACTCCTTTAATCCCAGGAATTAATGGCAGAAAGCAGAAAGGTATATAAGGTGTGAGGACCAGGAACTTAGAGCTGGTTAAGCTTTTAGGCTTTTAGCAGCAGTTCAGCTGAGATCAATTCTGGATGAGGACTCAGAGACTTCCAGTCTGAGGAAACAGGATCAGCTGAGGAATTGGCGAGGCGAGGTGGTTGTGGCTTATTCTGCTTCTCTGATCTTCCAGCATTCACCCCAATACCAGGCCCTGGGTTTGTTTTTATTAATACGACTCTTTAAGATTCGTGCTACACTTGTTCTCTGACCTTAAAGAGTTCTGCATTCAACTATGTGCCTTTCTAAAGCTGTAGATTATCTTCTTAGGTTTTTCACTTCAATGCTATTTGACAAAAACAACTTAGTCTAACTTTAAGTTATTTTCAAAGCTCTGTTTCAGCTAGTATACACTCCAAAACCTGTGAACACATCTTCCAACATTAAGGTTAAAAGAATTTAAGCTAGCTGGACCACTGAGACTCAATTGTTTTCCTTAATCATTAACCAAAACCACAGTCTATACAGCTCCCCCAAAGGAATTATGTGGTCTAGTTGTGTGACACTTCCTTGTGTTTATTTTTATTCACCAAAATTCCGTATAAGCTATGTGGTGATATTTTCTTTTGTATTAAAATGTTATATTTTAATAAATAAAGTTGCCTAGGGGTCAGAGCTATTAACAAGCCATAGCCAGGGTCTGGCGAACAAGTAGAGATGAGGCAGTTAGGCAGTTGGGCTTACAACCAATGAGAAGGCAGAACAGAATTCTATAAAAGGACAACCCCCCTTTTGAGCAGAGAGTCATTGCTTCAGGAAGTGACTAGCGAACTGAAAGCAGTTAAGGCTCTTAGCTCTGACCTCTTCGGCTTTTCTCTTTACTTGGATAGTGTGTTTCTTTTTTAGATACTAAGTTACAACTACAAAGCTATCATTATTATTATCGATTAGAGAGTATAGCTTAGTGGGAAATCATCTTCATGACAATCTACAGATAAAAATGCCCAGCAAAACAGGATGTTTCCATGAGATAACACACTGCATTACAGATAATGGGGCTCTCCCCACACCCATTTACACCATGGCAGATACTAGAAAAAGATAGCCTCAGCAAACATGCAAAGACATAGCAGAAGCAACAGACATTCCAGTGACTGTGGTCTCAGTGACTTGCCTAACCAAGACTGACCTATCAGAGAATTATCTCCTGGTGGACTGACACCTGGAGCTTCTATTGCTACCTCCTTCTCCTTTGACATGGCCACTGGCACATGATGGATCTTTCCCTCTTCTGATATCTTCATCAATTGCTTTCCTCTGAAACTTGAAGTTTTTAATCATACAAGTCTTTCACTTGATTGGTTAGGGTTACTCCAAGATATTTCATATTATTTGAGGCTATTGTGAAAGGTGTTGTTTTTTTCTGATAGCTTTCTCATTCCAACTGTCATTTGTTTATAGCAGGGCTAATTATTTTTTAGTTCAACCTGTGTCCTGCCACTTTGCTGAAAGTGTTTATCATGTGTAGCCATTCTCTGGTAGGGTTTCTGTAGTGACTTATATATACTATCATATCATCTACAGATAACTATACTTTGACATCTTCTTTTCTAATTCACATAAACTTGATTTCCTTCAGTTGTTTTATTGCTTTAACTCAAGCTTCAAGTTCTACTTTGAATAGCTATGGATAGGGTGGACAATCTCATCTCATTCCTCAGTTTAGTGGTATTGTTTTAGATTCTCTCCCTCTAAGCTGATGCTGATATGGGCTTGCTGTAGCATCTTTAATTTTATTTAGGTAAATTCTTTTTATTCCCAGTTTCTTCAGGACTTTTATCATGAAGGAGTTTTGGATCTTGTTAAAAATCTTTTCTGCATCTAATGAGATGATTGTGTGTTTTATTCCTTCAGTTTGTTTATATGGTGGACTGCATTTACTAATTTTTGTAAATTGTTCCATCTCTGCATATTTAAGTTGAAGCCTACTCAATCATTCTGGATGCTCTTTTTGATGTGTTCTTGGATTTGGTTTGAAAGTATTTTATTGAGTATTTTTGTATCTGTGTTCATAAGGAAAAGTATCTGTGTTCATAAGGGAAAGTATCTGTGTTCATAAGGGAGATTGGTCTGTAATTCTCTTTCTTTGTTGAAACTTCACATGCTTTCAGACTGAGGGTAATTGTGGCCTCATATAATGAATTTGACTATATTCCTTCTGGTTCTATTTTGTGCGAAAATTTGGGGAGTGTTGGCATTAATTATGTAGAGTATGAAAAAGTGCTTAAACTATAAGAAAACTGTGATCAAATTTTATATGAAAGCAAAGAAATATTTTGATAACACTTGTAGAATAAAGTTAGAGAGCAGTTTACAAGGAAAGTGTAACAAAAAATGTAAGAACTGTGATTAGTAGAATAACAAGTCCTGAATTTGAAAGAGAAACACAGTTCTCACATGAGAACCATAACCTTGGTTACAATCTACTTCGGTCTTGGGTGAAAATGTAGGGCTACCATTTTAAAAAGACTAACCTACAGAAACCATTAAAACGTGTATTTTTGAAGCAATATTATTACTAGTAGTACATTATGGTACTATAATCATGAACTGCTAAACAGTCTTATTAATAAAAAACCTGGAGCCAGATATTGGGGTGAAAGCCAAAAGATCAGAGAAACAGAACAAGCCAGCCACGTTCCTACCTCTATGAAATCATCAGCCTCAAGAGAAAGCTATTTTGTGTATACTCACGCCTATATCCCTTTCTGTGCCTGCTGTCTTACTTCCTTTCTCTGCCCAGCTACATCGCTTTCTCTTTCTGGCCAGCTCTATCACTTCCTGCCTGTCCACAGACCTCCAGACCTCTGTGGTTAATTAGTACTGGGATTAAAGGCATGTGCCACCACACGTGGCTCTGTTCCCAGTGTGGCCTTGAACTCACAGAGATCCGGATGTATCTCTGCCTCCTGAATGCTAGGATTAAAGGCATGTGCTACCACTGCCTGACCTCTATGCTTAATATGGGACCAATAGAAAATCTGATCATGATATTCAGATACATTTATGTTATATGTTACATAACTGTTATCAATGCCAGTCTTGAAAAGTATAGTATACAGATTAATTGTTATAAACAGATGCCCCTAATGAATTTTAAACTCTGTCTCCAAGCTCAAAGCACAAAGATCTCTTTGTAAGGATTGCTTAATTGGATTAGCTTTCTGTTACTATAACATACACCTGAGATAACTTATGAGATTAAAAGATTTTATTCAACTGTTTTGGAGGCTTTAGTTATTGATGGTAAGACAGTTCCCTTTGGTCCTGTAAATAGACATTACATTGTGGATAGAGTATAAGGGGAAGTGAGCCCATTTACCTCACACTTCAGAAGAAAATAGAGAAAGATGATGGGGTGGCTGTGTTATGACATTCAAAGACAACCCCATATGAAGAAGCTTCCCACCATGTCTTATCCATTAAAAGATCTCCATACCCACACATAGTAGTGACAGAGGGCTGGGAATCAAACTTTTAGTACATGGACTTAAGGGAAGTACTATGCAAACGACAGCAAAGGACAAAGGTCAAATGGAGTGACATAAGAATAACTTTGAAGAGCATATGATACAAAAAATCTGAAGACCAGGGTTACCATTTATAAATATAGATATTTACATCTTATGCTTTTATGTATTACTACCTGAGTGGCATTTAAAGTACAGAACTTAACACATTACAAAATTTAAACTCACATCATGATGAATGTTGGGAAATATCAACAGCAGACAAAAGCTCAATCTAAAGGTAAGTTGGCTTTCAGAAAATACAGAGTACTGTTTGTTTAGTAGATTCAATTTAGCTATTATAAACCAGTCCTTAAAATAAAAAGATATGGTGTGTGGTGATATCATGTCCCCCAATATATTCTGCACCTTAATAAACTTATCTGGGGTCAGAAAACAGAACAGCCACTAGATAGACATAGAGGCCAGAAAATGGTGGCACACACACCTTTAATACTAGCATTCTGGAGGCAGAGATCCATCTGGATCTCTATGAGTTCAAAGCTACACTAAAAACAGCCAGGCATGGTGACACACACCTTTAATCCCAGGAAATGATGGCAGGAAACAGGAAGGTACATAATCGTGAAAACCAGGAACTAGACTCTGTTAAGCTTTTGAGCATCAGTTTAGCTGAGATACATTTGGATGAGGACACAGAGGCTTCCAGTTTGAGGAAATGAGATCAGCTGAGGAATTGGCGAGGTGAGGTTAGCTGTGGCTGGTTCTGTTTCTCTGATCATTCAGCATTCACCCCAATACTTGGCTCTGGGTTCGTTTTTATTAATAAGACCTTTTAAGATTCGTGCTGCAATGGTGTCCATTATCAACCAAATTGGACAGATGGCAAAATGCAAATATACCCAGGTTTCAAAATGCTACTCAAATCATCTAACTGGCAGATGCGATCCCTGGAATGTGAATCCTGTAAAATTATGTCAAATCGTAATTAATCTTACTCTATATGCCACTTTCACACTGTACTTTTTCCACCTGTGGATAGGCTGAAGGAAGTTTCCAGGCTTCAATTCAGCACAGATAATAAAGGCAACCAAAGCAATTTCTCAATAATTGTGTGTCTGATTGTCTAAAATACTTCGATAGCGTACTTTTATTCAAGTAAATTTTATAAAACTTACAAACATAACTTTGAATTTTTCCTTTGAATTTCCTGTTCTTCATTAATGAATCACTTTTGTTTCTTTATAGTACTGAATAATAAGGAAAATTTTTAGTTCAATATTTAAACACTTTAGCTAAATTGACACAATGAGGCTGAGAGATTATTGCCCATCAGGTTAATAATTTATGAACTAAGAAGGATTAATAGGATTTAATGCTCTTTTGAGAAACATGGAGCACAAGCTATTCTAATTATATTTTCATTAATCTTTGAAGCTAGATTGTGTTCTCATGATTTAGTCTTGTTATAGATTAATCCACTATTTTATTGTTAGCTGAATATAAACAAAAATAATCTAAAATATGTGAATGTATGTACTAGAAAGCAAAACTGTTATGATTTTAAAATCAAAATCTACTAAATAAGAAATTATTTTGAATTGATTAATGTCCTTTTGTTTCTAAATTAAACTTTATTTCTATATAACAAATCAATTTTATTTAAAGTTCAGGTTAAGTCTAAGCCTTTGAGTAAATGAAATCTTTCCTGCACAATACTTAGAGTTTGAAAACCTTACTCTTTTGTTGAGTATTTTGTTTTCTAAGCAACATGAGATGAACTCCTAAGGAATCCCTTGTGTCAGCCCTCTCTCTGTTATGTTCCTTGAGTCTTAAGGGGAGTGGTTGTGTTGTATATGAAGCAGTTGGAGTTGACCACCTCACTGTCCATGTTCTCTGCATGTTGACCAGTAGTGGATTCTTGTAATTGTCTGTTGAAAAAAGAAGCTACTTTAACCAGGGCTTAGAGCTTTAACATATCTGTGATTATAAGTACTTATAATATAGTTAATAACTATACTAGTACAGGTAATTGGCAATAGTAGATTCTCTTCTAGGGTCTGTGACCTCAACAGCCATGGGTGGTTGGCTAGTGTGATGATTATTTTTGCTTGCTAACTCAACTATATCTGGAACTAACTAATATCCCTAAATGGTGGGACACACCTGTGATGAATTTATGCTTAATTTGGATGAGAGATCCATTTCTTTCTTTTCTTTCTTTCTTTTTTTTTTTTTTTGGTTTTTCTGTGAGGTTTTAGTGCCTGTCCTGGATCTCACTCTAGACCAGGCTGGCCTCGAACTCCCAGAGATCTGCCTGGCTCTGCCACCCAAGTGCTGGGATTAAAGGTGTGTGTCACCACCACCACCACCACCACCACCACCACCACCACCACCACCACCACCACCACCACCACCACCACCCCATGAGAGATCTATTTCTAATCCAGATTTTTGAAGTGGAAAGACACACTGCTAATCCAGATCTTATTAGGTGGGAATATGCACCTCTAATCTGGGCCACAACTTCTGTTGGAAGCCTATATAAGGACATGAAAGAAGTTCTTTCATAGCTCTTTGCCTCTTTGCTATTGCCTGCTAGCAAGTCCATTCCTTTACTGGCATTAGAGCCCAGATTTTGGGGATTCCAGTGTATACTGAAGACCAGCTGAGACAAGTCTTGTGGACCAAATGACTACTGCATCATTGGACCAGAAGGCAGCCATTGTTGGATTAACTGGACCACAGTTTTTATGTTATTACAATAAATTACAGAGAGAGAGAGAGAGAGAGAGAGAGAGAGAGAGAGAGAGAGAGAGAGAGAGAGAGAGATGGGTGAAGAGAGAGATTTCTGTTACTGTAGAGAACCCTGATAGTTTTACAG
>CABHPH010147960.1:30344-46874 GCA_902168325.1 Peromyscus nudipes | reverse complement strand
TAGTGAGCCTGAGGCCAGCCTGGGCTACATGAGAGTCTAAAGAAAAAGCAAATCAATTGTTCACAGCTGTTCTATCCAGGAAAAGAAGTGGAAGTGAGGGGCGAATTGCATGGCGTAGTGGCAAGCAGCTCCTTTTTACTCTTTCAATTTCACTGTGGACATTACTAGTTTTATAATTAATTTCTGAAGCAATACAGGAATTAGAGGCCATAGCACTTGCACTCAGAGAACACTGTAACCCGAGTCTCCTGCAATCAGGCTTACAACGGTCCCTGCCGGTCACAAAGCTCTGTCAAGTAATATTTGTACCTGATGGGGACAGAAGCAGCACCTTCTCTTGCCCCTGGCCACTGCCCTTCACAGGATCTTCCAAAGCTCTGTCTAGGACATGATGTCCGTGAGGACCTTCAGTCCAATAAGTAGAAAGTAACAGTAAATCCACCTTGCTCGGAACCCATGTTCACAGCAAATAAGATTTTCTTCTTATTTTTAACTAGACAGGTTAAAGTACTAAGATTAAAAACTGTAGCCAAATATTTTTAAACCACCACAAAAACATCAAATACCAGAAAAGAAATGCTTAAAACCCATCAATTTTTGTTAAACCTTAAGGGATTTAAGGGTTTATTTGGAATATATCCTGAAGTTTTACTCAAGGTAGAGTAACATCTGGCTTCAGTATTGTGACTTTAAAATCTCTGTAATAGTTACTAAGGGAAACAATGAGCTGAAGGAGGGATTGGTAAACAGCAAGCAGTAAGTCAGATGCCGTCTGTCTGTGTAAATAAAAGTTACTGGGGCACAATCATACTCATGTGTTTGAGCACTTCCCCTGCTTTCTTTAGAGCCACAGCAGAAAAGATGAGTCTTCACCGAAGAAACCACGTTCTCTGTGAAAGCTAAAATACTCACTAATTAGACAGATTCCGATATGTTAATAAAATGTTGAGCCAGGCAGTGGTGGTGCACGCCTTTAATCCCAGCACACAGGAGACAGAGGCAGGCGGATCTCTGTGAGTTCGAGGCCAGCCTAGGCTACAGAGTGAGTTCCAGGACAGGCACTAAAACTACACAGAGAAACCCTGTCTCAAAAAACCAACATATATATATTGATGCTGTGGCTGCAAAAAAAAAAAAGTAGTGTCTAATTTGCATGATGTTGTATGTGTCTAATTTGTATGTTGTTGTATGTGTCTAATTTGTATGTCTGCTCCTTTGGGGAATCCTATTTTGGGAGAGACTTGCAGTTGTGAGTTCTTAAGGCAAGGATATGTGTTTGTTTCCTCTGTTACACAGCAAAACAGAAAGAGACGATGAATACATTACATTATAAAACCTTGGTAGGGAGAATGGAGGCTAAAATCTGAGTTTTTCCACTTCATTTACATTCCTGTTGGTCCTAGACCAAAGTCTTAGGTTGAAGCTACCAAGAAAGGCCTGAGTTGAAGGACTGCAATTTTAATGGTTGCTATTTAATGTGTCTCTAAGTGTTTCTAACATTGTGAAGACTTCCCCAATTCCTGAATGCCCCAATTTTATGCTGAAAAGAACCTGGCCAAAAAAACATTATAATTGCTTAAGCTACATTTTTGCAAAACATTTGCGTGGATGGAGCAGTGCAGGATACTGCCAGCGATGTTCTGATTTCCTTCTGTCTGGCAAGTTGGCTGGGCTTGTTTGGCATTTCATTAACAAAAAATAAACCTCACTTCTCTCCCTGAGAAAATAGCATGTGTAGTATTTTGGGGACAGCAACACTCAGTGTGCTACTTTTTAGTATAAAAAATATTTTTTCTGAAATGTGGATGAATAAAGCTTTTAAAAGCTTTTCTCTGACATGGGAACTGGCCACCTCGGGAGATCTATGTTCTAGGTATGTGACTAAATGAAAGTGTTAGAGAAACACCTTTAAATGTTTAAAAATCACCAAGAAGTAATGCTTGAAACTATCAAGGGAACTGATCTGGAATCCATAAAATAGCTTCCTATGGCCCTGCAATTATGATACTCCGTGCAAGCCAAAACCTAGTTATTTTGGTTTCTCTGAGAACAAGACATTGATAAAGGGTAGTATATGTGTTTGGAAAGAAGGTAAAATAAAGATAATTGTAACATATGACTTGGTTACTATTCCTCAGACGGGGTGAAAAGAAAAATTAAAGGTAAACACATATACACATAAGCATTCTAAAATAGCTCAATTATCAGTAGTGCAACGGGCAAACATTTCTCCAGTTCTGGGCTAAATTCTTATTTAAGAAAGTCTTCATTCTAGTGAAAGGAAGCAAATTTCTCACAGTTATCAACACAAATGGAAAAGGCATCTTATTAATGCACAGACTAGCTTAGGTGCAGGATATTGATAAGGCTTAGCACAATTGGGAATGGCATAAAGACAAGACACATAGAGGAAGAGGCCCTCAAGAAGGTAACCACAGTGTCATCTAAATGGGAGTACGAACAGGGCAGGAAAGAGGGGTGCAAGGGGAGTCGGAAACACCACAAATAATAAATGCACACAAATAGTATTTATGTGTGTAAGACTATACTGTTGCATATTGCTAGAGATATAAATTTGAAATAAGACCTGAGTGGTCAGAGGAAAACAAAACCCGAGAGAGAGGCAGGAAGTAGTGGGTTTAAGGTAGATTGCAGGTTGGGCTGTTTTGTTCTGTATCTGGCAGGGAGGGGCAGCATTGGAAGCCTTTGGACTTGCCACTGCACATCTACTGTAGGTTCCACACTGGATGGACTTGACACTAATGGATCAGACGCTTAAATCGTTCAGATGTCCCAGCAGGAGACAAACCCCAAGAGGCAATAATTCTGAACTACAATTGGCGATGATAATGAATGGCCATTATAAAGGGACTCAAGAAATATTTAGGACAGAGAATTAACCAGTTCTAGCCCTTGGTCTGAAGTAGAAACAACAAGAATGAAAAGAGGAGAGTAAAAATGACCATTGTCTCTCTGCTTCTGATGAATAGACAATAATGTCACAAAACCAAACAGAGAACATAGAATGAGAAACCAGGGGAACCATGATGAGGTTAATTTGTGCATATTGGGTTGGGGGTGCCTGATGCACAGGGTAACTTTTGGGAACTCAGCTCTGGATTTTGTGTGACTATATATAGGTTTAAGAGTCTTGTAAATCCTGACATGGGATGGCAGCACAGGGTAATTATGTGTGTGGCAGGAGGGGGAACTTGAAAAAAGGGAAGGAGTCAACTCCTTGATGGAGATGGATGAGGAGACACCATTTGGATAACCTGGTATCATGAGAGACTGGAAAGCGGGAACTTTCAGGATTGAATGCATAATCAGGACCAAGCATGTAGCAAGATCTAGGAAGGAACCAAAGAGTCCAGTTGGAATCTCCAACCCAGAAAGCACTAGTTCAGTGATGCATTAAGGTAGGCAAGCAGGGACAAAGACATACCTCAAATACGTAGACATCAAGGTGACATGCTTCAAGGAGATGGAGACACCAGAATGAATATGGAGAGGGACCATGACAATGTTAGAACATTAAGGACAGGAGACACACTGTACTTGAACCAGTGATCACCTGTGCTGAGTTCCAGCCCAGACCTCAGCTTCCCTAAAGGAGCTTTCCTCCATTTCTCTCTCCCCTTTGTGCTATCTGCTTCCTATGACATTCATCTCTGAGATACTTTCCAGGGAGGTTGCCCTAGCCCTGATAGTAGGATTCGGCCTCTTCAGCAAGCAAGATGGAAATCAAGTCACATTTGGTGTTTTCTTGTTATCACCTCTCCTAACAAAAGGAGAGAAAGGGGGAATTGGGAATTTGTTTCTTAAATAATTACTGTTTTTAGAATATATCTTCTTTATTTCATTCCTACTTAACCCCTGTCCACTATTATCAGAGTGCTTATACTTCACAATAATTCTTTTACAAGAGATGTACTAGTACATTATGGGACATGCAACAGGAGGCCTGATTTATTGATGAATAGTTACTGTACTTCCTCATATTTTCTACAGCTTTTAATTTCCTTTACTGGAACAGAGAGTAAAGCATAGTTAAAAGAGATTTATCTGAATATGAATAGATTTTTGAGTTTTCCTGGCTTGTCACCACTTAGCCATGGGATCATCTCCAAATTCGGTCTTTATTATAACTATCATCTTACTTTACTAAAGGTTCCTTCTTCTAGAATTTACAGGTAAGAGAAAATGATAATAAACTGCCTAGCAATGCATTATAAGATCTAGGAAACTAAATATAAAGATGTTTCAGGAGTGGGAAGCAAATACTGAGTAATGCACCGGTCATAGAATCATGGTGTATGCCTTAGAAGAGATATACTTGATAATAATTGGAAAAGATAGCTCCATACACTGGCTTTTCTTTTTCCAATGAAAAGCTCATTTGAATCTCACAATATTTTTTCTTTCTTTCAAAGTCTACTACCAAGAGTTTGATGACAAATCAAAGCAGGATTGTTACAGTCTCAGTACCCATGCCAAGAACTCCAAAAGCAACGGCAGAGAGACAATTTCTGGAGGCAAATGATTCATTTCTGTTTCTGCTCTATTCACTAGAACATAACCACAGTAGAGATTCAATCTAAGCTCCAGTAATACAAAATCTATGTACTCGGTCACCACACAGACAGCTGTTTCCTCCTGTAGAGTCTCCACAGACAATACTGAACAAAACAGCCTCAAAGAACATTAGAGTAAGGGGGGCAGGCAATTAAAAACTGCTTTTAGTTTTATGTAAAATTTGAGCAACACATACTTGTGACCCTGGAGATATAATGGGATAAATTAAATTGCAAAGAATTATCTTCATGCTCTTTCTTCTCCATTCCACAGACCAACAGAAGGAATCATGACAGTAAATATGGTTGGTCCTTTTTCTAGACCATTCTGGAAGTCTGCATAGCCTCAGCCAGCCTTGTTCTCTAGAGCATTCTGGAAGGCTACATAGCCTCAGCCAGTCTTGCTCTCTATGGGTAACTTTTCCTACCAGCAGTTTTTAATCCTTTCCAACCCTTGGCTGTTTCGATCCCTGACTGTACAGTGTTGGATCCTGTCAAGGTTTTAAGTGATTTTATCCTTTCCAACTCCTGAATTTAGCTCTGTTTCTCTTATATTGCATCTTTGGTCTCAGTTCATCACTTACTGCTCTCTCAACTGGGTTCTTTTGGCCTTTTTAAAAAATCTGATCTACTTTCTGAGGGATAATAAACTTCTTTGGTTACTAAGGTTCCCAGTCTTCACAAGCAACTCTGCCATCAGCCCTCTATAGAACTGGCAATGTTATTCCCCATGACCTCTCTCTGACTCCTTCTTTGGGTGTCTACATTGATATTTCATAGAGTTGGCTCTCCTAAATTCATAGTGATGTGGGCAACCCACTCTGCCACATCTGTCTTCTCTCTTGCCCCTGACATATTTATCTTGTGCCTACATCCCACAACCATTCTCCTTGCACATCTGTAACTTCTGCCAGTGTCCATCCCAAGGTTGCAATCCTATCTTCAGCTTACCAGCCTTCTCCCTGCCCTCCAATAGCCAAGACCATACCTTGTCCTTGATAGAAAAGTCAATCTTGTTAGAAATATCTGCAAAGCAAGCATCTCTTAGCTGTAGTTTCTGACATACACAACACATTTTACTCAGTCCCCTTTTCTAATACTTAAGCTGCCCCAGTAGTCAATGTCCCACGCCATTGTGGCTTTATCCTATTTATTCTCTGCAAATCGATTAAGTCTCTATCTCCTCCAATGGATGAAATTCGGATGCAGAAATTATAGCTATATATCAACTTTTTGGATCTTTATTATTTATCAACACTTATAGTTGTAAGATACAGAAAATCTAGTGGTGACAATGAAATTAAGTATTATGTAAATTTGCCTGTCCTACTATGAAGGACATTAATGAACTAATTCATCCTGGTAAGCAGACAGCTTGGCTCTATCAGCTCCCCCATGGGCCATAAAAGCACTAAGACTGTTCGGTACCTTGTTCTCTGTCCTGTGGAGCTAATCCAACCATGGACTTGCTTTTGAAGTCAACTGGAACATCACGCATGGGTGAGCTCCAGAGAGCACACAAAAGCAAGAGAAGAAAACTGACATGTTATTCTTAACTAAAGAGACGGAGCTATTTCTGAGCTTCTATACACACTTGGGCATCCCACAGACTTCAAGAGCCTGCAGATGAAGTAGAAGAAGCTGGAGTTAAAAAAAAAAGTCCTGAAAATGGGCAGCAGATAAAGCCACAAGAGAATGAAAGTTCTAAATTCTAAGTAAATCTTCATCATGTTTCTTTCTTTCTTTATCAAGTCATACAAGTAACAGATAGAGAATTCTTTAAAGCTATAAAGATACTCCCTAGGAATGTCAGGCTCTTTTCAAATGTCATAGACTACTAATCTTAGGTATAAAAACTGCCATGTAGACTCCCATTCAATTCCAAGCAGTGGACATTTATCTAGAGTCTTTATTGAGGAGTCAAGACCATCAAGTTGAGAGTTCCATCAGCATCTTCACAAAGAAAGTCATGAAGTAGCTCTCATAGCCTACAGCCCTCCACAGCCACTTAAAAAGCCCACTTCAACATCAGTCTGCAATGTGGCCACATGGGTGAAATACAGATTCCAGTTTTATAATATAGCATTAACACGGCAGCATAACTTTAATCCTATACCCAAAGGCTTAAACAAAATGACAGCTTTGGCAAAGTTGATTTGTGTGTGTAGCTTTTGGCCCCATGTGTCTTTTTCTGAAAGCAAAGCCCACTGAAGAAAAAGAACCAACTAGTAAGAATTTAACTAGTTTTTATCTGGTGATGTTTTTCTTTACCATCCCAAGCCTTTATGTAGTTACTTATAGATGGCAGATAATAGCATTTACCTTATATTGTATATGGCTGTGGTACCTGATGAGGAGGAAATGGACAGAAGACGATAACAAAGTCAGTAGTATAAGCTTTATTTACAGAAGAAAGTGCATCTAAGAGCTGAGTCACGGACCAAGGTAATAGTCGGTCTAGAACTCTGATCTAATTTTGTCTGATTTAGAGTTTCTGACTATCTCGCCATCTGGCCATCAAGCTTACTGATACTCTTTGAATCTCAAAGTGAACAAGAAAAGGAGACATCAGCTGGGCAGATCCCCAACCATCATCACACAAGGATAGAAGCCTTCTAACAAGCATCCCTTCAAAATGTGAGCTCAAATTTAGAATATCAGACATTAAAAAAAAAATCTACTACTCTCAACCAGATACTAAATTCCAATGTGGAAAAAAAAGTAGCAGAAACCATCACCAGTGTTCTCGTGTTCAGAGAAAATGAATATGCCTCTGAGAATCAGAAATGCATTGATTACTGACAAGAAATGAATTCACTAAGGGGCCAAGAAAATTGCTCTGTGCTCCTGGACATTGATGCAACACTTTAACCCTCCTGCTTATTTAAATATTTCAAGATGAAGCCTGGAAAATTGTATTTACCATTAAGAGGACCATTATTCAAAATAAGTCAGCTACAATGTTGGACTAAAGACTCTGATGGTGATAAGCAACCTATGTCAAAGTTACATTATTATGAATAAGCACATTAGAGACCCAACAGAATGAATTACCAGCTCCTTAGAGTGGGCAGTATGAGGATGCCTACCCTAAAACATATTTGCTTCAAAGGTATAGCACCAAACACTTATTCATATTTATACAAACAAGAAGTTGAGTCACACAATCTAGTGAGGCAAAGTCAAAATGAAAATAGTTGAGTCCATAATTGAACACTTGGCCCTTTTCTTCAAATATTGTTTTCCTCTCTCCTGATTTATAAATTTAAATACCTACTGTATTCTCCAGTGTGTAGTACTTGGGTGTGCTCAAGTTTTGGGTTGATTTTTCTTTGCTTCAAACACTACATGCCTAAAGTGTATGTGTATCATGAGGTCAGACACAATGCCTCTTGTCTCTAATGTTTATGTTGTATATCACCCTGTGGGGAATGGAGATGTGGAGAAAGAAATCCTACCGAGTGATTTCTCAGCCATACTTTTCACATTGGATGACGTTCAAAGGTACCTTCTGCAAACAGCTATCAAAATGAAATATAACTCAAAGCAGATGTGGGTGAGTGCGCATCTTTATGTTGGAGGCCCAAAGGCAATCCTAGGCATAGGCAGAAGGTGTGTCCTGTCTCTGTTGTAAGTATCTTTTTAGACTGGTGGAGGGAGGTGAGCCTTGTCTCCTAAAGATACAGAAAATCCACAGCTATCGTGCCTTAGAGGATGCTGCAGCCTGTTTTCCAAGTGGTCTCAGCATCCTTCTGTCTGATTCTTCCTATGGTGGGCCCAGTATAATGTCCTTCCATGTGAAAGAAGTCTTAAAAGAATTTACCCGTTGTTTGTCTCTCTCACCAACCTGAATAAAATGATATTTGCCTTCATCTGTTTTAAAGAACAACATATGTCACCCATAGGAGAAAAGTCACAAGAATGGTTGTACAGTTTTCTATCCAACTTTTCCCTTACCTGAGCAGGAGGGGGGCTAAATAAATAAATAACAGATCTTCTCTCAAAATTTACAAAAAAGGGACAGTAAGTCATTACTGGCTTTTGCTTTTCAACACAAAGAAGTAAGGGCACAGCTTTATTTTTTTTTTAATGAAATTTTAAAACACTGTAGCTGACTAATTTTGATTTTCTGGGAAAATTAGGATTCGCATGCATACAAAGTCATTGTTTTTTTTTTCTTTACAACCTAAAATGTTTTATTTAAGATTCAAACTAAGAAATGAAGTTTAGCTTTTAATTATAGTAGCATTTTTATCTAAGAGGAATGAAAACAGCATAATATTTTCAACAGAAAATGAAGGTTAGGGTAGGGTTTCATATATCTGTGGTTGTTAAAGACAGTTTCATAAGCTTCTCATCCCAGGGCATGAGTCTATCTTCTCAAGATGGAAAAGAAATTGAAGTGTTTCAAAGGATAGACGCATGAGCAATGCTTAAGAGTCCTTTGAACATTTCAACTTACGTTTATGCCCAATATTCTGAAATATTATTGTAGTAATAGTCAACTTTACTAACCCTCGATCCCCAACACCACACACACATATATACACACTCACACACACATGCACACACACACTTTTATTATGAGCCTCTGATGAAGCACAGAACAGTTTAATAATTTACAATATTACATAATTGACCCTTGCAAGTTCTGATGAAGCAGACATCTTGTGTTACTGCTAGTGAAATCAACTAACCATTTTCAAGTCCATTTTCAAGAATTAGCCTTCCTTCTGCATATTTGCACGGCCTCACGGATGATCTGAGCCAATAGTCTAAGCCCGAAAGCTACGTTTGGTTGTTAATATTGCTTTGTACCTGTGAAGAAATAGCCTTTCCTCCTTTCTAGTGCTAAAATCTGATTGCTGGAGAGTAATTTCATTATATTAGCCAATTAGTTCTTTAAGGTTCTTTTTCTCCCTCCAATTATTACAGTTGATGAAGGAAAGCTCACATTTCCTCCTCATGGAAAACCCTTCACGTAGTCTTAACAACAATAGTCAGATGAGATGACGAAGTGGGGAGAAAGGCCAGTGAACTAAGTGAGTGAAGAAATGCCTACAGCTTCCGAATTTATAACAATCATATTCGTTGAGTAAAATACACACCGTTTAGAGTTACCAAGGCCACATATGACGCCAACTTTCTCCTGACTTGAAATGGAAATATTCAGTCCTCTAAATGGTAGAGAAATGCTAAGTTTAAAGTACTCCATGTCCATTTTTTTCTCACTGTATTTTGTTTTAAATATATGTATTTAAAAAAACATCAAAGAGACTGAGTTTAAGATGTTTATACAGCTGGGCGGTGGTGGCGCACGCCTTTAATCCCAGCACTCAGGAGGCAGAGGCAGGTGGATCTCTGTGAGTTCGAGGCCAGCCTGGGCTACAGAGTGAATTTCAGGAAAGGCGCAAAGCTACATAGAGAAACCCTCTCTCGAAAAACCAAAAAAAAAAAAATGTTTATAAAGGTGAGAAATCCATCAGGTAGCTGGGTGAACTCAAGTGGGTGGGATGCAACTGCATGGAATTATGGGATGAAGATGAAGATTATTAAAAGGATTCAAATCCTTTTAGCTCTTTGAAAACACCAGACTTAAAAAAAAAAAAAGGTCCAGTCTGTAAAATAATAGCTTCTTCATTCAAATAGTTTTATTCTCTAGCATTTACTACTTATGAGACAGGAGCACAATACGGGTGAGAGCCACCGTGTACTTCTGTTTCCACCAAGTACGTGTGCACCTTGCAGGTAACTGCCTTTCCACTTGAGAGTTTCACCATCCTCCATATATCTTTTAAATGAAAATTAAAAGCTGCTAACATGAAACTATTTTTGTAAATGTCACCACATGGAATTTCTTTTAAAGATCAACAGCATCATCATTCAACACGCCTAAAAACAGAATATTATTCGTGCGTCACTTACAGCCTTTTTTCTTTCTCTCTTCTTTCTTTTTGCCATCTTACGTCCACATCTAGCCAACAAAGTCGAGAGTGCAAGGAGGTTTTCTTTGTAATCTTTCGACAAAAATCAGTTAGAAATAGCCAATTTCTAAAGTATAATCCTTATATTCGTGCATTCCAATTAATAGTCAATGTGTCCAAATTTGTGTATTTTGAATTCAAGACAGAGACAATCAAATAATTCAGAGTGGGTGAGGGACTTCAATCAACTTAACTCATTGAGAGTGCACTGGGAAAACTGGCTAACTGAATATTTGTTATCAACTGCATGTGCTCTGTCCTTATGGCAAACTCACGGGGGCTCAATATTGTCTGCCATCCACTGCTCTCCAGTGTGCATCCAGGTGGCAGCCAGATACCAACAATTACATACTGTAGCTAGGTGCCAGGGTTCATGCCTGAAATTAATGTCAAAAATGATGGAACCACGGGAAGTCAGGGCTAAAGGAACCCTAAGCCATCCTTTGCCCTTTATCAACATCACACAGAGCATGA
This sequence comes from Peromyscus nudipes, assembly GCA_902168325.1. Classification (NCBI taxonomy): domain Eukaryota; kingdom Metazoa; phylum Chordata; class Mammalia; order Rodentia; family Cricetidae; genus Peromyscus; species Peromyscus nudipes. Next base: position 35,842 of record CABHPH010147960.1, on the reverse strand, counting down.
TAAGGGTATGGAGCCCAATTTGTTTTTGGAACACCAGTGGCATGTTCGGCTGCTGCTATGTCAACTGACTGAAAAATATTCCTTGTTTTTTAAAGTAAGGCCAGCTCAGAGGCTTAAGGGCAAAGCTTAACCATCCCCTATTTCAAAGAACAAGGAATCCCCAAAGCACAGAGCAGTTCCAAAAGCATGCATCCCTAAAAGTCTGAAAGGTACATCACATAACATATTATACTCAAATTTCCCAGGAAAATTAGTGCATATTATATATATATGTGTGTGTGTGTGTGTGTGTGTGTGTGTGTGTGTGTTACCTTCATGGAGCAAATCCTATATTCATATCCACATATATAAACCTGCCCATCACAGGCAATAGAATAGCCCTAAAGCAGAAGGCAGATGCAGTATCTGCTCTAGAAAAATGCCCACTGAATTTGTACCTAAATAACTTGTAATGAGACAGTACAAAAATAGAGATGTACGTACTTCTCTACGTGCATCAAGGCTATTTTTTAATACGATTAAACAAAACCATAAATAAAAATAACTTAAGAGCTGATGGTTAATAGAAAGTTTTTGCATCAGATCCTTGAAGATTGAATTTAACTTTTATTGAAGGTAAAATCTAACATGGTTAAAGAGATGGCTCTTGGGTGCAGGTGAGGGTGGGGGTGAGGAGCAACTTTTATAATAGTGAAATATGCCCCAGGTAATAGAAGCATCATCATATGTAGAGTAAAACCATGAATCCAGCCACATCAGTATGTGTCATCTGCACTGTGGACTGAGTGACAGAGTGAATCACCATGTCACCATTGCATTTTCTCTTAGAAACAACAGATGTTCATCCCATATCAAACGTATAAATGTTGTTTTGAAAGGGCAGCTTACCCCAAGAAGAAGCAAAATGTGGTTGAAGATTATTGTATCGTGTATACCTGTACAATCCTTGATGTGATCTATAACCAAGATCGAAACATTTGAAAGACTTTAAAGATGTTGAGTTCTGAATTTAAATCTCCACCAGTGGTCACTATCTCTTCCCTCTCTTTCACCCTCCCAAGCATGGATGGGATATGTGCTATGTGGTATGTGATGGGATATTGTTCGGGCACTGAGCATTGTGTTAGGTAGGTAGCAGGGCATTGAGTCTCGAGCTTTCCAGCCCTACACTTTTGACTTTCTTCCTTTATTTCATGCTGTTTTCCTGGAGTCTTTGATAACTTGTCAGCTGGGCATATCCACAAACACTGACAGCAGAGATGAGAGGAGCCTTTTCAGTTTCATCTCACCTTAGCTGTTGGACACGTCAGGGGTCAAATAGTCACAGCAGATAAGAACATTTGAGGACATTTCTAAGACAGTTTTCTTGGAATCCACAAGTTCTTTCTTGGGCACTAGAGAGCAGGGGAACTGTTTGAAAGAGCACTGGAAAATTGTTTGGGGTACATGGATAATGAGGGAAAATGCAAAACAAGCTTTACTGGGGTAATGAGGAAGACAGGCTTCCAGTGTAGAAATCCTGTTTAGAAACAGGCATTAATGCAGTTGGAAAGGAGGACTGAAGCTATGTGGTAAGAGATGTGAAAAGTGTAGATGTTTTATGATTGCATTCCTTTGGCTCAAGGGAATCACTGGATGCAAAGGAAATATCATCATAATGTTAAGGTGGCTATGAGTTACCCTCACTCTATAGGCAGAGGTTGGAGCAATTGAGCCCAAGGGTTTTAAAACTACACCTCTATTTTTAGTGTCTTCAACAAGTCTAAGACATTACAAGGGCTCAATAATATTTGTTGAATGATTAGAAAATTTAATAGAACCTGAAGAACCTGGGCTTTAAGTCATCATAGCTGTTTACGAGCTCTGTAACATTGGGGGAGGTTAATCTAACTTCTCAAAACCTTTGTTTCCTCATCTGCAAAAGGAATGTGGTGATATCTTTCTTACAAGTAATTAAGAAGATTAGATAGTGAAAGAAAAGGGCTTAGAGCCGCATACAATGAACAAGTGTTAGCCATTAATAACCAGAATTGGAATTTCTTTAAATAGTAGATTATAATTTAAACTCTGAACATAGTGTAAGAAACATTGGAAGAGGAAAGGAAGGGGAAACTTCTTTAGTGTATGCTGTATCGCAGACCTTAATGTTGGAGAGTCAGGATACATTTAGATAATATGCTTAAATATACATCAGTAAGATGACTTCCTGAGGTGCATGATGACTGACCTATCTAAACTTCTTCTAAACTGGTGTGTGTGTGTGTGTGTGTGTGTGTGTGTGTGTGTGTGTGTGTATGTGTTTGTGTGGTATGTTTAAAGCATTTAAAACATCAACACGAGAAATACATTCCAAGATGATATATGCACATCTACTAAGGTGCCTATAATAGTGAAAAACAGATATTGTTGATTACTTAATCACTGGTGACACGTGAACACACTATAAACAGTAAAGAATGTTTACAGAAGGCACAAACACTTTCTAAATTCACTATGAAAGGGTGTTTTTAAACATATGTCTGATTTCCATGTTTGAAACTTCTAGTAAATTGAATTCTTCAAATACTTCCTGTAAAATCAGTATTTTTCAAAAGGTCTATAACAAACTACGTTAAAATCTTTAAGATTTTGATGATTAACTCTTTGCCATATGTTCCTATTCACTACGTGTGACCTTATCTTTCTGTCTCTAAGGAAACTCCTAGCCTAGTAATTTATTTCAGGATTTGCATTTGAACTATGAACTCAAGTGTCAGAAAAATGAGGGAAATTCAAGGATTTATACACGACAAACGTACTATGGTTTGCTAAATAATGTCAAGAAACATCAAGGACATCAATATGTGACTTAGAGACATTACTAAGGATGCAAAATGTTCTATTTGCTAGTATTATTAGAAAATCATAAAGTTTAGCAATCTTAAATTTAGCAATCTTAGAAGGACTCAAGGTCGTTACAAATGTATTCAAGCCATCTCCCAAGAAATAGATCAGGAGAAAAGAATAACTTAATCAGATTAGAAACACCATTGATACAATCTTTGCATTCCAAAGTCTGAACATTTCTTTTTCAGTAAGTCGCAGACAATTAAGCTTTGAATATAACTTTTATTTTCTTAAACCATTCTAGCATCATTGATGGCCACGAAAATTAAAATCTGTCGTGGGTTCACAAACATGATGCAATACAAACCTGTAGATAAAACTTTATCATGAATCCTTGCCAACCTGCTAGAATAGTTACTTGGGATGATGTCTTCACTCGCTATCTCCGAAGGCCCATCCCCTGGCAGTTAACATTCTGTAATCATTTTACTAGATAATATTGTTTGGGAAAAATAAACTAAGGTAGCTTAAGGAAATGTTTAATGGAATGACACAAGGAACTTCTTACTGCCAGGAAAATGCATTCCAAGAACCCTTTGAATAACAATATTCCAAGACCAAACTCAGACCTTTTGATATTTCAAACGCAATCTCTAATGAGACAAGTTTGGGGCCAATTTTCAGCCCGAACTCTGACAAATAGGTTAGGTAAATAGCCTCAAAGACAATACATCTTTCTAGAAGACAGGTAAGAATAATGGTACATCAAAAGACAAAATTAGAGTAGGCAATGAAAAAATACTCTCTTAGTACCCAGCTGTACTATAACGAAGATGTTTGAAAAAGAATATTATTTACAAAAATAAAGCAGATGCCAAGATATTTTCAAATATATCACAAGAATGGAATAATTTAATCAGATATGAGAGTTTAATTTTACTTTGATGAAAAAAATGGAACTAATGGTGTATTCATTCAGCAGGATTATATTCTGACTTTAAATATTCACTCACATCAAGTTAAATTGTATTTTTAATTCCGAATTAGCATTTAGAACAATGCAGTTTAGAAGCAATTGACTCTGTGTGACTTGCACAGGAAAAATTGATGTAAGGATTTCATTTGAATTCCATGAAAACTGATCCACTGTGTCACAACTTCAGGTCCCAAAGGCTTTTATTCTGTAAAAGCTACGTGATTAACTCTACTTGTGTGTACAGCTCCCGAAAGAATTGAAGTGCAAAGATGTTCCTGGTAACATTAACCGGAATCTCATTAAGCTGATATATCTGCATTTACCTATTAATAAAAAACATATCATGTCTGCATATTTATGGACATAATTTCTTAGTCTAATTTAAAATTTTAAAAACATGCACACATCAGTCATTTCTTCTGTTTCTAGGTCTCCTCTGACTTGCATGCCATTTTCTGACTGCTCTTTAAACCACGGGCTATCATCTTGAGAACTCCTTCCTTTAAGAATCATTAGGATATGACAAGTAAAAGCAGATGCAAGCTGGAAATACTGTTTCATCTCAAGAGCGGAGCTGAGATAAAGGCAGTAAGACTTTCCTGAAATAACTTTTACAGAAGGATAAAATGATTCCTGCATACAAGAAAACAATTACCAGCCAACATTAATAGCACCAGAAAATGGCAAGCTAGAATGAGCAATAAAAACATAGCATTTGGAGTGAGATATTAGAGAGTCGCTATTAAAATATCTTACTCAATTTCTATTACACCTTAAAATGAAAGTCATCAAAATGTCATTACAGGCCTTTTCCCCAGATTCTTTAGAGTGAATTGAATCGTTTCTGGAAATGGAGTGCTATCCAGGATTCACTTAAAATCCTCTGCAATAACAGCAAAGCAAAACACAACGTGAAATTTTTGACATCTTATATTACAATAATACGCTTATATACGTACCAGGATGTATTTGTCTTCAGACACCTACAATTAAATATTTCTTTTGAAATTAATGACTCACAGAAAAATGCTGCCTTCGAGAAGACCTGAAGCCAGAAACCCAAGCAAAGGGAGCCAGAGCTCAGCTCAGCAAAGCTGAGGTTCACAAAGCACACATATAGCAATTGAAAAAAACAAAACAAAAAAAAACTTGTGAAAAAAAATCAATTATTTCAAAATTTATTTCAAGCCACCATGTATTACTCCAGCAAGGCAGCACAGAACTTTTTAAAGATTCTCAGCTAGGAGTTGAACAATTAAACAATAAAAGCATCTTTACCCTGGCTTTGGAAAACTAGGACCCTGTAAAGAATTTTCAAGCCAGAAGAGATCTTTGACATGCTGCAGCTCTGGCTGAAGTTTGCTAGTTCTAACAATAACATCTCCACAAAGTAAAGATTATTTTTGCTGACACCCCCACCCCCACCCCCATGAGGATGGACACCAAAGCTATCAACAGCTCTCCATTCTCAAGGTTAAAAAGAAACATAGGAGGCGCCTGATTGCACTTGGTTAACAAAAGCGAGGCAGTCTTTTGCAAATGACTTAACAATAAAATTCCAACTGGTTCTCTTCAAACCTAATACGCTAAAAGAAAACTATTCAAAATTTAAATAGTCATATTTAGAAAGCAGGTTTCCCAATGCTCCCAGCAAAAAGCACATGCAATGTTTTTTGTTTTTAAAAAAAAAAAAAAA
>CABHPH010147960.1:0-30244 GCA_902168325.1 Peromyscus nudipes | reverse complement strand
TTTCCTGATTCCCATTTCTCCCTCATCATCTTATTTGCTGCGTCTGTTGCCCGCAGCATCCATCAATTAGCAGTTTTTAAGGGAGCAGGACCGTACTCGGGCTCATCTGCTGAACGGGGCTGCGTTCTCCATAGCCCCTGAATCACCCAGGCACCTTTCTAACAAGGGTCTAGAAAGCAAGCGACCCGGGTCCATTCAATAGCACACAAACATTACGTTCCTGGGGATTGCCGATATCGGACCCAGCAACTTTCCCTGAAAGAGCCAGGCTACAGTACCGATCCCTAGCACCGAGCTCGTCCGCCTGGGTTGTGATTTAGCGCTTGGGCAAAGCGACGCTGCCCGGCTCAGGGGAACTAACGCTGACTTAGTCGGTCCTGGCGACTGCGACTGCGGCTACCCGCCAGGGCGGCCCCAGTTGAGAAAGAGAGGACAGCGAAGCACCCTTCCTGCCTCCCTCGGTCCACCTACCGTCTCATCATGCGCCTCACAAATGAAATGCTAATAGACGCGAGGACTGATGCCAATTTCCTGCACTTTGCTCAGCGTTTCCGCGGCCCCAACACAATAAAAGATAGCTATTTGCGGAGAATGCCTTGTTCCATACCATTAACTCCGAACAAAACATATTTTTAGTGGGACAGCGGTGTTTACTCGTAAGAACTGATGAATTGTTCTGCACCATATATCACCCACAGACAAAGACTTTCAGCTACAGTTTTGGACATAAATCAAGGTACATGCTCCTCAATTAAAAAAAAAAAAAAGACTGCTTAAGTCCTTCAAACCACAGAGATTGAGGTCAGGCTGGCCATAGCAACCACAAGCAGAACGTGGGCTTCCAGAAGGACCTAGCAACCGATAAATGAGTTCAGATCTCTTTTCATCTCCACTGGTGTGAAAGCCAAAATTAAAAAGATTAGATCGCCCTGCACCCATCACAAAAGGTACCACAATGAAAAAGTCATTTCCAGCCTCTGAATCGTATCAAATAAATAACATTCATCCTTGCTATAATGAACAACTTTCAAAGTAAATTGAATCTCCATAGCCCCGCTTTCCCTGGCCGAACAGTATTTACATAACAATATATCACAGGAAGACCTGAATGGATCTTGTAAATGGGGAGCTGGGGATGAAAACATCTTTAGCCCAGATCGCTGCTTTGCAGAGCCCCTCACATAAACAGTGTCTTGCACCACGAACACAAACAATGTTTTTAAATTGTGGGAAATGAAAGTTCTTAGGTACCTTTTAAAATGCCTGGACTCACCCAGTGAACTATCTTTGTGGCGCAAAAATGAAGATAAAAGAATCACTTACTGCCCGGAATCCACGCTCTAGACTCATTTTGTGACAAAGAATTTTCACCTGTGTGGATCCTTGCCTCTTTGTTCATACCAGCAATCTTTGATCCTACATAGCTTTTACATGGTACTTAAAATAAAAACACATTTGCAGATTTTTTTTTTAAAGCAGGTGCCTCATTCATCATTTGCTATTTCCTCGAAAGTCCAAGACACCCTCTATTGTCATGACAATAATGTCTATGAAGTTTTAGGAATGTCTCCACACATAGCGTTCATCTTCAGCAGCTTAACTGAGACTAGATGTCTCCTAGTCACTAAACAATAAATTAAGGGCTGGTCTCCAAATCACATCAACTCCCAGAAACTATTGTACCCTGCATATGTTTCAAATGGCGTGTATTCAAAGTAAGACAGCCAAGTCTAAGGCAAAAATATACCAACCTAATCTTAGCTCTTTGTGGAGGCTTGCATAGATATTACTATTTGGACTCCACGGGGAATCTCATTAATTTTTAAAAGTCTCTGACCTCAGTACAGTTGAGTGTAAAAATAATTACAAATTAAGAATGAAAGAACATCACTTGAATTCTGCACAACCATATGCTCCCCCTTGCACAAAACGTTACTATCGTCAAACAGAAATTCTTTTTCTTTTTTTACAGATATAGATTTAAACAGCATGATAAATGTCACCACACAGACATAAAAAGCAGCTCACCCTTCCTCCAGCCCTGCTCACACCTCACCTCTGAAGATTCTAGTAACACAAAGCCCTGTGTGAACACAGACAGGTTCCCCAGGCAAGGGACGGCAGAGAAGATGCCCTCTTAAATACATTTCCCTATAGAGACTTCCTTTTTCAATCACAAATGTCTTTCTCAGTCACAAAGATACAGAAATGCAAGAACTGTATATAAATATGTTCTTACCTAAAACTTGCTAGAAGAATGTTCTTGTCATTGTGGTCACCTCCTCCGGTTCCCCCTCTTGCCGTCACGGGAACTGGCTCCGATATGTGATATGTTGATTACTCTGTGCCTCAGTTACAGCTGGGACACTCATCTGCCTGCATTGAACCTACGAGGGGAAATGAGAGAGGAAGGGTGGCAGAAAGAAAATGAGAGGGAGGGAGAGAGAGAGAGAGAGAGAGAGAGAGAGAGAGAGAGAGAGAGAGAGAGAGAGAAGGCAACAGAGAGAGACTAAGAGAGAAAGAAAGCGAGTGAGCACAACTACTGACTTGAGACTGGGAACCTAAAACCTCTAGCCAAGTGAAACCAGGACAAAAATGATCAAAGCTTTGTCCTTCATCAACACAGTCGACAGCTATTTTTTTCCCCTCCCCTAAAAAAGTAGGGCTGTCATTGGGGATTCTCACCAGGAAGGCGCAGACAGAGGCAGACCTTCTCCAGAGTGCTAGCGCTGCCCAGCAGCCCGTGCAGAATACAGGTACCTATTGTTCCAGAGACAGATATGTAGCCAGCCAGTCAGCCTCTGACAGATCTCAGCAAACCAGCGAGCCTGCCTTCATTTTAACTCCTTCTTTACTAGTGCCTTTTGCTGAGAAGCACAGGTCTTGCCATCACCCATGAGAAATAACTGGGGCTGAGGCTGGGGAAGTGGTTTGGGGGGGGTCTCATAGCAGGGACTAAACATGCATCTTTTACAAAGAGGGACTTTAGCTACTAGTCTTGAAATTTGCATTTGATGGTAAATGTCTTCTTTTTCTGGGAAGAAATGAAGTGTTAGATGAGAACAAGACAGTGCGTAAGAGAAAAACCTTGACATGTAACATGAGCAGGGCTGCCTATTCAAAAAGGAAGATGAAAATCAAGGTTATTTCTAATATCCTGACTGTAGATAGATATGTCCCAGCACAGATGGGGTTCCCTAAACCAAGAGGGTCCCAGTCTTGAGCTTAGGGGTAAAGCCCATTTAAGACATTCTCTATAAAAGCCAACCCCAGTAAATCTGTTTCCCTAGGGTTTGGACTCATTTTGGTCCCCCTCTCCCCCCCTGTTTAATAAGCTCTACTGTTTTCTCAAGAATCCCCCCCCCCCGCAAATATCTCTCATCTCCAGTTCCTCACCAATGCCTAAATCATGCAAAATTACAGACGCTCGGAGAAAATGACTTACTCTCCGTTCTCCTTGGTGGGCCTGAAGATCCAGACAAGACATCTGATTCTCTAAATTCCTAGACCTCAGCAGACCACACTGTGTTCTCGTTTTCACCTGTGTGTATTAATTGAATGGTTTTCCTTCATAGGGTGCAAACGGAAGCTTTGCGCTTGGTTATGTGACAATAATGGAAAATAGGGAAGAGAATGAATAAAAGAAGAGTAGCTTGTCACCGAGTTAAGACAAGAAAGGACTCACTACGAGCCCTCTACTTTCTCTAGAATGAACGTCATTCATTGTTGCCAGAATTTCCCCAAGGAAAACTGTGCATATTCTGGAATAGTAGGTATGCTGTGGAGAGCAGAGAGGGTTATGAAATTCCTTTGTAAAATCCACACTCAGGCATCACTTTACAAAGCCAGAGGGTAAATACTCAGAGCAATAGAAGGAGATTTAGTCATGCATGGCTGTTAATGGTAATGAGACATGTAGAACACAGCTATGTACTGCCGAACAGCTTCTCCCAGCACTTAGGGTTTGCTTTATTTATTTTTTAAATGCAAACTAGATTACATCAGGATGTTTTAGAAAACTCTGCATGGGGATGGGAGCACTAAGAAGTATAGTGGCTCTTCTCCTAAATTCCAGCATTTTGAAACCATGTTGAGCCATGCTGATTTAACTAGGACTCTGAGCAGTTAATATAGGCTTTAGAAACCCAGAAGTGAAAATTGCTTAACTTGGTGACATCTGAAAAGACCACCTTGGGTTCTCTACTCAGGGGACTTCTCTTAGACCCAGGATGCCAGCTGACTTCACCTGAGCAAAGAGAAAAAGTATGAACATTTTCTTACTAACGCACCTAATGTTAACCTATAAGCCGAGAAGAAAACAAGAGGGATCAATCTTGTAGCTCACTTCTTCTCTGTGCGTGCGTAATCTGATCATTTTTCCTCAAGCCCATTTTAAAGAATGTGTTCTCAGTTTGGTCAACGAACAACTTTGCTATGACTATCCTAATAGCCAAATAGCAGAAGCCTATTCAATGAGAGGAAGGAGGGTAAACGATAGAAACTCCTACAGAAGCGCCCTGGATCTCAGCAGAGGTGACACCTATTCCAAGCTCTTAGTGCTGCCCCTAAGGCTGCAGTTTAGAAGGGACATGTAGCCTCTCACTCCTGAGCACACGAGAAGACATAGGAGTAAGGGCGTTTAATTAGAGCATTACCCAGCCCCTATCCAGACGTTATCTTTTATGCCCTCCCCCTTTTGATCTTTCTGTTCCTCTTCTGTTCTCTTCCGAAAACTAGCTTTGGTGTGCCGAACTGGCTTCAAATATTCAGCTCTTCACATGTTTGAATACGGAGAGTTCTCACAGTCAGGGTGCACCATTTTCTGGGTGCGGGTGAAGAGTGCTATCAATATTAATGAGAGTCATATGCATAGGGAAACACAAAACAGACTTACTATGGAGAGTGTAGGCACATATGTGTGTCTGCTGGGCTTGAATGGATTTCAGAATTTGTGCCGGGTACACATTTTTGTATGCTTTGGAGTTGGGGAAAGATCTTAGTGTTGTTGTTGTTGTTGTTGTTGTTTTCCATAAAGTTACTACTAGGATGCCTGTGTCAACCTACAATCCATCAGGTGAGCCCTAAGCTTATATTTCACAGCCACCCCAAGGTGCCAAATAAGTCGCTTCAAGTAAGAGTCCAACAGGATGTGCCAACTGTTCTTTGAAAGGGAAAACAAGCTGCCATGTGCTAGGTTTGTAAAGTCTAAACACAGGAGAGTGTGGGGCCCTACCCTCCACAGCAGCCAGGGGTCCTCTATGTCCTCTGATGTTAGATATTAACTCTTGGTGTCTACATAGCTTGACCTGAGAGATCCAAAATGGAGTTTGCCAGAAGAGATGTGGAAGGAAACACAATGTCTTCATTATATTAGAGAATATTCCAATTTTTTATAATCTCCCCCCCCCCTCAGGACATGCCACAGTCTGATTCAGTTATTCATTCACACAATAAACCCCATGCTGCTGTGACTTCTGAAGGACTCTTCAGGAATGCTTGAAGTAACTCAACTCCAGTTAAGTTAAAAATAGTCTCTCCACCAAATTAAACATTATCTAAGTTCTCCATGCAGCTATTAGATACATAGAAAATCACCTCTGTGCACAATCTACAAATGGCTTAGATTACATATTAAAATTCTAATTAAAAGTCCCTGTCTTATCTACATTGGCTGATTCGAGATTACAAAGTCAATTCTGATTTGGAGTAAAAACTTGTCAGGAATGGTGATTTCTGATGGGTGCACATTAATGGCAGGATTGTAGAGATTTTTGTAATAGAGAGGACATTAAAGCAATGAACAAATTCTGAGACTCCCTTCAGACCATGGCTCCTTAGTGTCCTAAGGTCTCCTGTGACTTCGACTCCCCAGAACTGGGCCCTCTTGAAAGTTAGTGCACAATAGTCAGGAAAGCTAACATTCCTTCAAGACACAAGGGGGAAGTATTGGCATGAATGACAACGAAAATGGAAAAATAAAATAAAAAAAACCAACTATGTTATTCAGAAAACATGTCATAAGGTGTAAACCAAGGCATTGCAGGATTTCAGTCCCGGAATGCAATATAGGTTGGTTACCTGGGTTTCCATTTAATTCACTGTTAGATAAAAACACTGTTTCAGGCCGGGCGGTGGTGGTGCACGCCTTTAATCCCAGCACTAGGGAGGCAGAGGCAGGCGGATCTCTGTGAGTTCGAGGCCAGCCTGGGCTACCAAGTGAGTTCCAGGAAAGGCGCAAAGCTGCACAGAGAAACCCTGTCTCGAAAAACCAAAAAAAAAAAAAAAAAAAAAAAAAAACAACACTGTTTTAGGGAGCTTTGTTCTAGAAGGTCATGGATAATTTAGTGGAAAATATTAGGAGATACCTGACCCCCTCCAATTATTCTTTCACTGTCCCACGATTTGATCTGTGTTGTGATTTAGCTATATCTATTCCCTGCCATACAGTTTAAATGAGATAACTACTTGGCTTTAGAAAAGCCCTGTGAGGTATTTTTATTCATCAGTTAGTAAGCAGTAGGATGCTTCGAAATAATGGCAGCACACTCTGCCTTCCTTATTCTAAAGTAGCTGCTGGAAGTCAAGTCAGTGAACACACACACACAGGGAAGAGAATGTTAATATTTTGAGTGGCAGCAATAGGAAAACATTTGCATTGTAACATGTGTAAATGAAACAATATGTTGTTCTGTGTTCCTGTAAATGTGTTTCCAAGTACTCCCAGACTTCCAGCACAATGAATAAGAAGTCAACATGAGACTGACTGATGAGAGTTGATATCCAACACAAAAGCGTTTCAGAGAAGTTAAGAAACTCCCACAAGGGGATTAGTCAAGGGAAGAAAAAAAAAAGGAAAAGATTTCGCTACATTTACTTTGTATCTTTGCATAATCCTTTTTTTAAAAAAAAAACAGAACATTCTAGAACAAACATTTCCTTCAGGAATTCCAATTTTGGAAGTTTTTCTTAATAGATACCCATTATTCTATAGTCAGAGCTTTGAATGAACTAGGACCAACCTGGCTTCTCCAAGAAAGAGCTTTACAGCAACCGGTGGTGTCCTGACACAGGAAGAGCCTCACAGGAAGTGCTCTAGTCTTAAGTTTCTGTCCTATGCAATCTTTCCCCATCCAAATCTTTTGCTGAAAGTTGGGATAAGGTGTCATTTATTAACATGGCAAAGCCATTACAATCTGAATCAAAATGTTATTGGACATTTCCCTAGCCACTACTGTTTAAAGAAGTCTTTAAAAAACACAATTTCATTTCCTTCCACCCAGTCAAGTTTTCTCCACAGATAATTGACTTTCATTATGTGCACAAAAAGCATCAGTGAAGTCAGTATGCATGAGGCATTTAAATATTTCCAAATGAAAGTATGTCTGTATTCCTATTTGGGTGCCCAAACACACTCTCATTTGATCATTAACAGTCCTCGAAGGTAAGAGAAAGTACCCTTGGAAACTGGAAAGGCCACATAAGCAGCCGGGTTCCTCATTAGTAGAGAAGGAGGTACAATAGTAAGCGCACTATTTTAAGCAAGTTGCTTACACAGCCCTGTGTACCTTCCTGACGATCATGCTGACTTTGGGCAGCCTCCCTCCTGGAAAAGTTCTGTCTTGTTCTTTCTTTTCTTCCTAAGTACCCTTTTAGGATTTTAGGGCTTATGTCAGGATACTCTCAAGTGTTTGAGATGCTAATATGTGATCACTATTTGTTCATAAGAACCTTGAAACATTAGATTAGCAATGTTTATAACTGTCTAAATATAGCATGACGATATGAAATCAATCAATTACCATGTACATCAGTTTCTGACATTTCAATATATCCCCACTGTAGTAAAATTGCCTTAAACTTTTTAAAAAGCAACAGTTACTATTGCTTGAGAATTGAACTCATGAAATAATAATCAATTGTAAACATGGGAGAAATAAGCATAGTAGCTGTTCAATTCTAAAACAGAGTCTACTTACATGAATATCCATCTTCTTCTGATTTAAGAATCTATTCTTGAAGTTAAAGAATTTCAGTTTTTGAGAACTTTTCCATGTCCTCTTGGCCCCGTGGTTCCTCTTCCACTGGCAAACTATTTATTATCCAATAAAAAAAAAGCCATATTTAAATAGCAATTCAGCTACTTTATGAAAGTCATCAAACTTCTGAGCACCGACTTCTATTCAGAAACTCCTTCAAGACACAGGTGTCTGCTGCTGTCCAGTGTCAGATTAGTGTCCCTAGAGCTGGGTGGTCACAGTTCCATTAGGTTATTTTACCTCCCACCCCCACCCCAGGACACAAAGAAGAGAGGGAAGTGGGAATGCCTTCTCCATGAGAGTGACTTTCCTTTGGATGGAGAGGAGAGGGTTAGCGGTGTCCGATACAAGATCAAAGCCTGATGTGCAATGAGAGGAAACGTAGTTTCCTGAGTTAAATTTGGGTACCAGACTTTATTTCTCAATGAATAAACCAAAACAAAAGACAGAACAGTACGAGTCTGGGTGCTGGACTCCACCAAGTCACGCACATCAAAAGGCAAAGAAGAGCAGGCAAGAAAAAAAGAAAAGAGGAACGTTCTAAGCAAACAGTTTCTTCTTTCATTCCTGCACGGTGCTCCCAGAGCCCCCAGTCTTCCCTGCAGACCATGCGGTAGGTCCTCTTCCTGTTGAGTCCTCACTCTTCCCGGACACGGGACACTTAATGAAGCAGAGGTCAGGCTGTGTGGACAACACATCAGGAATGACGGCATTGTCGTGATTTGTGAATTTTATACCCCCATAGTCACAAACATCAGACGTTTACTTTCTAAAGAGAGCTTTTAGATCCTTCTCGCAGTTTCCATAGTGATTTCATTTTTTTTCCCTTTTATCACAGATTGGCTGAGGCACCGCTGCCCTTTGTGCATTAAAAGGCTTGTGCTACCAACTGTCGATATAAAAGGTAGCTGAGGCAGAGACGTAATATATATACTGCCAAAAATAATTGAAGCGGTGACACATTGCTGGAAGGTTCCAGAAGAAGAATTTTTTCCCCCATATCAGTGTGATAGTACAGGAGAAAAATAATTTTGCCTGAATTCTCATAATTACGGTGAGTTAAATGTAGTTGTAATTTACGCAGCGTACTATACTTATATTAAAACACTCATCACACAAAACATAATCCCTTCATAAAAGGCTTTAATATCACTTACATGGTTCTGAGTGTCTGGGCTTGTTAAACATAAAAGTTCACAATGAAAACATTTCCTTTCAGTTACTTTAGTTTTTACAGCCATGTGTAACCCAGAACTGCTTCTTCTCTTTTATTTCTCAGTTGACTTGATTTTATGTATATCATTTTTTTCCTATTCTTTTAAAACACATAGCAATTTTTCTAATCAATGCAGACTACCCCTAGTCAAAAAGTAAAAGCCTGTACAAGAAGTCAGGAACTGTTCTTAGGCACCCACTACAGCAAGGATTTGGTTATTAATGGATCCTCTCTCATTTCACATGGTCCTTCTTCCTATTAAAACTGAGTATTTAAATAAATTATAAATATTACACTGGTTTTTCTTCTAGTCCTCATTGTATTTAATAATGTTCGCACCTGAATGATCCTAGTCAGAGGTTGCTATACTCCTCAGGGAAATGTCTGCTTTCTAATTACTTATTAAACATATTGAATTCTTGTCACAGAGTTGTGGATGTCTGACAAATAAACTTTTAGCTCCAAATAATGCCTTTTCAGGTCATGAGGAAATGAATACCTCTGTCTGTTATTGCCATAGTGAATATTTTTATTTCTACATATTACTGTATAGAGATGACAATCAATATAAGAATAATTGTCACTTAAGAAAAAAACATTTCTATGAAAGCACTAAAGATACATATTATTAAATGCTTCATATTAAAAGCTAATATCTATATAGAGACCCATGAGCTTCACTTTATGGTTATTATAACCTATACTATATTTCATCTCATGCTTTCTTTTGTTAAAATTTCCAAGGACTGTTCAGCCTAAATTGGCTAGCTAATATCTTTATTCTTAGTATTAACAAAATTATGCAACACAGTAAGACTAGTCCTACTCTCCTTTTAAACACTACTATCATCCCGGAAAATAGGTATAAAATTGATTTTGAAATAAAATATGAGGACTAGCATGTAATGTAGGGAAGTAGACATGGTCTAAAGACTCTACTTTGGCAAAATGCTTTGAAGGTCAAGAGGTAGTGATTTCCTATACTTTGGCAAGTAGCATAGTTCTACAAGTATACAAAATAATAATTAACACTGAGATCTTGTGCCAACCTACAGGATATTTCTGAAGTTCATGGTCTAAATCTAGAGTCTAAGACGCACTAGAGTCTATCACCTAAATTCCTAGTTCAGTCATTGAACCAGTCCTTCTTAAAGTCGTTATGTAGCCGACTCTTTGGTGAGTGGGAAGCAGGGTTCTGAAAAAGTGTTTGTTCATGAACAAAACACTCTACCCTTGTAGTCACAGAACTTCCAGTGTGGGTAGGAAATGATGGGGTGATGGAAAATTAGTTAGCTAATAAAATATTACAATTTTTTTTTGTAAATTAGGGAAAATAGCAATGTCTTTGAAGCAGACATCTGTAATCTCAGATGTGGGTTGTGTGGGAGAAATGTTCCAGACACAGAAAGATCATTTCTTGTCTGAAAAAAACAAGAAGAATACTGTCGTGGACACAATGAGGTAAGTGAGGTGTTGATTAGAGTGTTAATAACTAGGGTTAAGGTCAATTATTGTGCCAGCCACAAGGGAATATTATTGAAGGGTTTTAAACCGGGGGAACATATAGCCAAAATTTAATTTTAATGGTTATCCTACACCCACTGTGTAAACTAGATTAGAGCAAGATGAACGTAGAACCAAGAAGATAAATCTAGAGATGACTGTATGAGCCAGTAAAAGATGCTAAGGACCAAGACGACGATGGCTGCCAGGACAATGAAGATGGATTTGAATAGACAGTAGTAGAACTGTCAGTATACGGAGCAGAACAGGCTGTGGGGGAGGGGAGTGGGGGGGCTAGTTTTGAATGAGGCTGTGGTGGTTATGAGGTGAGGAATATAGAGGAAAGAGCTACAGATGGTCTGGATTGAACCTGCCAATTTGTATAGCGTCAACATGGAAATAGTATGTAAAGGAACTTTTCTTCTTTTTGAGAAAAAGACAGACTCACCTACAGAAATTCTGCCCAGAATATAGAGAATGAGTTGAAAGCTGGAGAGCTGAGAAGGTCAACATTGAAAGGAGGGGTAGACAAAGAGGTAGTGAAGAAACAGTGACTGTGGTGCCCCAGAAACTCATGAAAGAGGACATCTCAGGAGGTGGCCCGCTGTGTGCAGGATTGCTAGAGGCCAGGAAAAGAAAAGAGCCCTGTGGGCTCAGCCCCATGGAGTTCACAAGCGGCCATGTGGGATACCAGAACTAGCAGTTCCATCCTAACAGGCTGAGAGAGAAAACTGCGAAGTAGGAAAGCAGAGATTTTACATCCCACATAGAGTTGAAAATTTGGTCATGAAAGGCAGCAGATGAGTTAGTAGCTGTGGGGGACATAGTAGGTTCCTGTGTGTGTGGCCAAGGGACAATCTTTGTTTGTTTGTTTGTTTGTTTGTTTGTTTGTTTGTTTGTTTTTGCCAGAGAATATAAATGGTGACAAGATTCAGCTGTCCATGAAAAGCGATTTAATGGTATTTATTCAGAAAGGGAGGATAAAGGAACAACAGAATCCTTGACAAATCAAGGAGAGATAGGATACAGACGGCAGGTGGAAGGATCAGTCTTTGTGGGAGGCATTTCTCCACTGGAGGAGGAGAGGGAAAAGTCGAAGACTGAAGAAGCAGAGAAGTCATAAAGTTGGTCAAAAAAGAGGTCTTAATCTGATTTTTTTCCAACAGAGACTACCGGGGGTTTTGTCGTGGTGAAAGAGTTCAGCTCAACTCTGAGCACCAATGGCAAGGACCAAAGTTGGGGAAGTGAATAGAAAATGCTAAGGAAAACATCAGGAAAAGGGGGATTCTGCTGAAGTAGATTTGACAGTAGTTAAAGGTAAACCAGAGTGGTAAGATAAAATAGTAAGGGTGGGGTGAGGAGTTGACTAGATGAGGAGGATGATCAAAGAACCATGGTGGGGAGTTTTCACTAACGGACCCAGCATTGTTGTTAAAAATGCACTAACCGTATGAAAGAACTCATGGTTTGGGCTACTTAGGAAAGGAGTCTCAGAGGAGGTTGTGTGGCGTCAAGTCAAGGAGAGATACTTCATCAATTGTATGGTGGGCACACGAGCTTCTTAGGAGACAGAAGGCTGCTCAGGCCCATATGATCTTGAATGTAAGGTGAAGCATAGCTGTGGATTCATTTTTGCTTTTTCCACCAATAAAATTGAGGGTTTTTTTTTTTTTTTGGTAAGAAAAGGCACCAGCCTGGGACTGTGGCAAGAGAAACAGTAGGAACATTTGCCAGATACTGGTAATATTAGTGGATTAAGAAAAGACAGAAGAAAAGCCTTCCCAGGGAACAAAAACTGCCAAGGTCAGTGGCTGTAGGTCTTGAAGAGGTCGAGATCCAAGACTCTAAACATGAATAGAGATGGGAGGGACAGAAATGGAAGTTTGAATATGAAGTGTCATGGGTAGTATAGTTTCATAAAGGCCAAGGGTGATGGTTGTTATAACATCTCTATTATTTGTGGTTTGTCGTAGCCACGAGAAGGGAATATGCACTTTGCATGCAGATTTGAGAAGGCTGTAGGTAAATACAGATGGATGCCTGTGTTTTAGGAGGAATACCAAAAAGCCCCATTGCCTCAAGGGCAAGGGGAGCTCATTAGAATCTCAATTCTGGAAAATAATGCAACTGATGAGGAAAAGCTGCCAAGAGCAATGTGAAGACAGCATTACAGTTTGTCAAGGTGCACTTCAAACAGGTGTGGGTGAAGAGAAGCACGTACACAGTCAGAAAGGAAGACACTTTCCAGGGACGGGGAAAGCAGGAATGCAGTCTGTCAGGAAGAGGAGGCCAGGGTAAGGTAAGGTATGTGAAAAGCATGGCAAATGAGAAGGTTTGTTTTTTCTTTTTTTTTTTAACCTATATTCTGAGAAAGAACAAGGAATCAACTCACTGTTTGGAGAAAAAGAGGTCATCTGTTCATTCATGCAGCCATTCCAAGAGCTTTTACACAAGCCTCTAATGTGTGCTCTTATATAAAGTTGGACAGCATCCTGAGATACAAACAACAAACATTTCAAGATAGTACTGACTAGTAAGTAAGTGTCTCCTCTGAGACAGGCCTTGTTTATGATCATTTCCATGAGCTATTCCATCTTACTCTAACCTCCATGGGTGGACACTAACTGTCATTTCCATCTACAGGTTGAATATTTGAGAGATCTGAGGCAGTGTTGGTCACCCAGATGGTTCAATATCTCACAGTGTATAGAGCTGAGACAGGGTTTCAGTGAAAAATATTAGGCTAGAAAATCCTGATCTTAGGCTGAGAAATGGCCCACTCAGTAAAGTACTGGCCAAACAAGATGAGGGCCTGACTTTGATCCGAAGAACCCACATAGAAAAGCTTGGTGCTTATCTGTGATCCCAGGGCCAAGGAAGTAGAGATAGTCGGTTACCTGGGACTCCATGGCCAAGCAGCTTAGCCTGTTAGGTGAGCTCCAGGCCAGAGGGAAAACCTGTCTCAAATAATAAGGTGGATGACTCCTGAGGAATGACAGATGGAGTAGACCTCTAGCCTCCACTAAACACACACACACACACACACACACACACACAAACACACACACACATCATTCAAATCTCACCAGAAAGTTTGGGAGCTAAACACTCCTCAAAATAAAGAAACATTTTGTACTTCAGGGTTATAAGAAAATGGATGTATTTTCATTTCATAATGTCATCTCCATAATCTGAGGCACTGGTTATTACGATTGTATCACTTTGTGTGTGTGTGTGAAGTATCATGTTTACTATACCATGGGACAGTATAAAGATTGTAAACTTTACAGATAAGCTCATGTTATTTCTTGAGGCCAAAGCAGTTTTAGTAGCAACATGGAAGGAAGAAGAAAAGAGAAAAAGAAAGGAAGAAAAAAGGAAGGAGGGGAGCCAGCTTAGTCTTAACTCCATTTCAGTTTTGGAAAGTGGATAACAGAGAGTGGATGAGCCTATATTCTATAGAGATCACAGACGAGGTGATGGTGGAATTAAAAAATTTAATGATTGCATAGCTGGGTAGTGGCCAATTAAAGGGAAGAACAGGAACCAGCACTATGGGAGAACCCTAAAGGCCCCTGCCATGTCATGAGATAACATTTTAATTGCTACATTTCAAGAAAGTACAAAAAAAAATTCAGAAGGGTGGCTGGGAGTTGCCAGGAAGACAGCGTATGACAACCCTGCGTGGAATGTTAGCCTTGAGGTAACAGCTTTTGCAAACAGTAAGGAATGTTTCCTTATATTGCCAGCCAGGACCTTGGAGAGAGACCATCACATTATAACACAGCCCTGTTATAAACATACAGAGTAGTGTAGTCAAAAGAAGGAAGAGCTGATACATGGTAGTGGGTGGATTATGTGGAAAAGGGAGTAAGGGATCAGAGAATGTTATTTGTGTTACAATTAATAGCAAACACGATGCC
The DNA here is from genome assembly GCA_902168325.1 of Peromyscus nudipes. Classification (NCBI taxonomy): domain Eukaryota; kingdom Metazoa; phylum Chordata; class Mammalia; order Rodentia; family Cricetidae; genus Peromyscus; species Peromyscus nudipes. The sequence continues at coordinate 15,566 of CABHPH010147960.1, read as the reverse complement.
AAATGATGATTGAGCTCTTGTATGTGACAAGTGTTACTCCAAAGATTTGATACTTTAAAAATACTCATTTAACGCTCTCAATGGCACTAGAAGGGGTCCTAACAACTGCAACCAGTTTGTAGATGAGGAAACGGGAACATAAAGCAGCTGAACATTTTGTTGCAAGGTAAACAGCCACTGGGTAGTGGAGCTATGAGTTGACCCTTGGTTTGTCTTCCAAGTTCACATGTGAAACCACAGTCCACATTGCAAGCACGCAGGGCTTTCCACATTTGCATGCTGCACTGAAGATCCAAATCTGAGGTCCTGTCTCACTCATTCCTGATTTCCCTGCAGGGCACCGGGATAATTGGTTTCCTTGTTATTATTATAGAACATTGAAGGAGATATTGACCAGTTAGGAACACCAAAGGAAGGCTTCCACAACAGTGTCACCAAGGCATAGAAACCTGTGTCAGCAACACCCATGGTGATTCTGTTTCACTCTCAAGGGAAGAGTGTTCACATTCAAAGGGGGCAGAAGCAACAGTAGTTACAAACTCAAAACACATCATGGAGCAGTCCAGTGGCATCAGTGAGTGAAAACCTGAGCAGAGAAAAGTAGAAACCAGGAGAACAAGAAGGGGAATGCCCTGTGCACAGGCTGCACATTCAAGCTTCTGGAAGCTCTAATATTGCATCATGGCTTACAGACATTTAAAGACAAGCTGATAACATGGGTGTGAGGGGGCAGTGTTGTGGGTGTACATGCCTGTGTGTGTTTGCAGAGACTAGAGATTGACCTCATGTCTCATTCCTCAGGAGCCATCTATCATGTATGTTTGTTGTTGTTGTTTGTGGGATAGTGCTTCTCACTGGACTGGAACTCGATTAAGAGGCTATGATGGCTGGCCGTGGAGCCCTAGGAAGCTGCCTGTCTCCACCACTTCAGACCTGGGGTTCAAATCAGGAACCATGACACCAAGCTTTTTCTCATGGGTTCTTCATTCTTGTGGTGGAAGTAATTTCCCAACTGAACCACTTCCCTTGCCCAATGTTTCCTCTTCCTCCTTCTCCTCTTTTTCCTTCTCCTCTTCTTCTTCTTAAAGAACATTTAGGGCTGGGCAGTGGTGGCACACACCTTTAATCCCAGCATTTGGGAGGTAGAGGCAGGCTCTCTATGAGTTCAAGGCCATCCTGGTCTACAAAGTAAGTTCCAGGACAGCCAGAGCTGTTACACTCTGTCTCGAAAAACCAAAACATTTAGAGGCTTTGTGAAATAATTTAAACTCAGGGGAAAAACCTCTAAGATTCTGTTTGATTCTCTTTGTGCCAATTGAGGAATGGGGAAATACCCAGAACATGAAAGATGGTGAAAGACAGTGCACCCACCTGACGAAGAAGGAGATTCATTCATTCTTCAATCTGCAAATTCATGTGTGAGATGCCAACTTCTGAGGGAAATCCTAGTAGGTATTGTTGAATACATTGGTTTAGGCAAACAGCAAAGAAAGCATAAATAATCTGATGCCTCAGGTTCTTATGGTTGTGTGATCTCAAGGCATCCTCCTCTTGTTCTTCATCAAGAGCTTTCTAGGCTGACATCATTGTCTTAAATCATATCCTGAGAGCACATGGAAGCCTTTGCAGAGAAATCTTTGCCTTTGTCTTCTCTTGTAAATTGGTGAGGTCTCTAAAGAGCATTATGCACAAATTCGGGAATTCAGGCTACAGTCAGGGACCCATGATCTCCTCCAGACCTCTAGAGTACTTGGGACTATCTTCAAACTACCTCAATTATATACAGCAATCAAGATATTTGGGCTAGAAATTGGCAAGGATAGCAATGGATTAACAATATGTCTTCTTCCAGGGATTTTTTGGTGTGTAATTTGGAACAGGAGTATGGTGTATACAAACATAGACACCTACCTGTATGGAGAAGCCAAGTACTAGATCCAAGCATCAACAGGAAAACTCCTATGAAGTGGGGTAGTCTCAGATTGCTTGTCTGTTTGCTAGTACCTTTTCTAGACTTATCACCACTAATAGGGAAGCTGAGACTGAAAGAACATGGCTTTATCCAATACCATATTGTTGCAGGAGAAAACCAAGTCTGAGTTCCTATTCCCCGTCTTTCAACAACTCTAGAGCACCCAGAAGCTAATTCAGGTCTTTCTTCATGGTGCTGGGAAGTCAAAGATCTTATTAATTATCCCACCAATCTCAACCGCCTTTCCCCACAGAGCTGGAGCATTTCTAATGGAAAAATCCAGAACCTGCAGGTTTGGAACAACATTTCAGCTTACTATGTTATAGTTCTTTAGTGTCATGGAGTGGCTGTCTCCTTCTGGGCGATTTAATCTGCTTTATGAGGCAGACTGATTTTGACTTGCTGGTCTGTGCTTAAAAAAAAAAAATGTTATTTTCCTGGTTGATAGTCAAGTCTTTTAAACTGACAGAGCATTGAAGCAAGTATGCAAATACTGTCCCCATCAACACATTAACGAAAGTTTGGTGTGCTCGTAGCTGCAATTTTCAATCATAAGAGCGTGTAAGTTTGTCTGTCATTTACAGCAGCTACCACCACAGGGGTCATTTTATAAACCACTTAAATACTTAGTACAGGGAAAAAAAATCAGTTCATGTTCCATGTCAGGTAACGCTGACATGATATATTTACATGGTGCTTTTCCTGAAAGCCCTCAATAGCCTGCCTCTGTTGGATGACAAGGCCAACTTCAACCAAGCAGGGGCAAGTGGTGTCATCAGCCTTAGGACAAGGACCGAAGCATGCACCTTTAATATGGCCACATTGTTACAGCATCTGTCCCTTATAGTAATACAGGGACTATTTAATGTAATAATTGCACAATATCTGCATACCAATTCACTGGAAAATGAGATCTAGGAAACAGGTACCAATATTCTAATTTTGATGATATAGAAACGAAGGTTCTGGGGCTGGAGTAAAGACACAATGGGTCAGAGTGCTTGCTGTGGATGCCTGAAGACCTGAGCTTGGGATCCTCAACAGCCATGGAAAAAGCTGAGCGTGGTTTACACATGCCTGTAACCTCAGCACCATGGGGGACAGAGGCAGAGGGACTGCTGAGGTTAGTTGGTCATCAGTCTGACTCTAAGGCCATTAGTAGAACCTGTTCAAGGGAATGAGATGAAGAGTAACAGGGCAGGACATTCAATGTTCTAATCTGGTCTCCTCACATGCTCACAGGTACAGGCATCCAGATACACACAACATACAACACACACACACACACACACACACAGAGAGAGAGAGAGAGAGAGAGAGAGAGAGAGAATCATGTTTGTTAAGCTAGTAACTAAAAGGGACCCTAGAAGCCAACACAGAACCGCTAATGCCAAAGCTCTGTGCATTCTTTTGGTCATTCAAGTACCACATAAGTTAAAAACAGCACATTACACGTGCATGCGTGCAGACATACATGCACACACGCGCACACACACGTACAACTCATGCACAACACAAGTTTGTTGACTATGGACTTGAAAATGATATGCATTTATGACAGATTTCTGTCATTATTACAAAACTCATTTCTTTTTATGATGTTTCTCATCTCTGTCTAAGCCAAGATCACTAGAAAACTTGATTTGATACACATCAGGTATGGCCTTGGGTCTAACCCCTGTCTCTCTCCAGTTTCCTCATCTGTAGGAGGAATGCAGCTGAGTAAACTATGCAGTCCCTTCCATCTCCAACCATTTCCCCTGCCCTCTCTTCTCTCACAAACTCAAAGGAGTCCCATCAACACAGGACAAATATGAGAAATTAATGCTCTGAACTTGTAACAGATGCATGTGGTTCCGGAACACAAAGGCCCAGATCACAGTACATGAAAACGTTTATTTTATGCACTGCTATTGGGCTGCTTGATTTAGTATTGGACCAAGGGGTGAAATAAGAAATGTGTGGGAACATTTTTTCTGTTTCTTGTAACTCTAATCCAATTACAAGCACAAAAGACCAAATACATCTCCAAAACCACATCAACAAATTCCTTGCTCATTTTTATAACTCAAGAGTTTAGGTAGTTCGGATGCAAATTTGAGACTCCTGGGTACCTTTCGCATTCAACAAACACATGAAGTAAATATGCAAAACCTTACAACATCAAAAATTTTCCTCAAGGACCCTTAAATAGACTCATTTCTTTCTTCATTTTTTTCTTTAAAAACATCTTTGCTCTACTTCATATTTTCTCAAAGGAATGTCTGTTATATGATAAAATAAGACAGATGGCTGATACAAGTTCGTTCTTAGTAATAGTTTCTTAACTAATTGTTCCAGTTATTCATTCAACAATTATTTATTAAGTACCTGCTATGTTCTAGACCCTGTGATAAGCACTGGGAGTGAAATATTATGCCAACAGGCAGACTCGCAGAGTTTGTAGTTAAAGGAGATTGGAAAACTGCAAGGGAAAGGTAGATTTTAAGAGAAGGGAGGCCAGCACAGGGAGTCAAGAAAGCCAGAGAAGAATCCTTGAAAAAGAGACATGAAGCTGTGCGTCTAAAAGACAATACTCCTTGAATAGGAAAAGATGAAGGGCAAGTCTTTACAGGCAAGAAGAAAATCATGCACAAAGGCCCTGAGGTGAGGTCATATGCCAAGTATGAGGGAAGGAAGGACTTTTATTCCAGTATAAGCAGGACAGAGGCCAGATGAGAGATAGAGGTGGACAGGCAGGCAAGAGGCAGAGCAGAGAAGCCCAGCTTCTGTGTTAAGAGTCCCAACTGATACTCTAAGAGATGGAGAACCACATAAGAATTTTACATACTAGGATGAATGGGACAAGGAGGGTGACAGATCATGTGTTTGAAAGTCACTGCCCTAACTTGGATGTTGCTTCAGAAAATCCCTCTGAAGCTTTTCTCTCTTAGCACCATTTCATACACCTGAGTAGCAGTGATGGTTAATCTCAGCTAGTATACAGAATCAGCTGAAACCCAAGCTGCTGGGCACTGCTGTGAGAGATTTTCTTGATCAGATTATTTGAAGCAGAAAGACCTCCCATATATGTGGATGACATCTTCAGGTGGCAGCCCAGATAGAAGGACATAGAAGAAAGAAACCGATTTTTCCCTGCTTGCGCTCACACTCACTGGCACGTTCATCTATCCTGCTGCTGTGGAGTTCCTCCACTGGTGTTAGAACGTATGTCAGGATTCCAAAGCAGACTGATGACCAGCAACTCTCCAGGAGTCCTCCAGGTCTTCAACAACTTCTGAAACCGCAGAGATATCTGGCTGTGTGGGCTGAAGAACTATGGAATTCTTGGCTTCTCCAGTGTGACACAGCAATTGTTGGACCACCTGGACCACATTCTGTAAGCCAATCTAATAAGTTCCCTTTTAATGTTGTGGTAGTTTGAATGGGAATGGCCCCAAAGGCTCATATGTTTGAATACTTCGGGAAAGATTGGGAAGTGTGGCCTTGTTGGAGGAGGTGTGTCACTGGCAGCCAGCTTTGAGGTTTCAAAAGTCCAAGCCATCCCTAGTGAGCTCCCTGCTGCTCATTTGTGACTCAAAATATGAGTTCCCAGATACTGCTGCAGTGCTATTCCTGCTGTCTGCTGCCATGCTCCCTGTCATGATGGCCACGGACTTTAACCCTCACATAAACACATTCATATAGAAGTTGCCTTGGTCATAGGGTCTTATCACAGCAATATAAAAGTAACTAAGATGCATGTGTGTGTGTGTGTGTGTGAATACATACATACATATACATACATAATATACATATACATACATACATATACACATGCATATACATACACACACATATATATGTATACACACACACACACACACACACACACACACACACACACACATATATATATATATACATGAGATTCCTGACTAATACAGTACAGTTTCTAGTCAGGTCCTTCCAACCAGACAGTTTCCCAAGCAAAATGGAGCAAGCTGTGACTCACTGAATTTCATATACTCCATGTGGTCATCTTATGGAGTCACAAACACTTTTGACTAAGAGACTCAGGAACTAGGAATTGTGGCACCAAGAGGCCACATAAACTATATACCCAGTTGTTTTAATGCTTTTACTATGAATAAAAAAGTCATGTAAAAGCTAAGTACTGAATCCTTTAGATCTTAGGGTCTGTCATTTCTTATATTCTTTTAAAACAAAGGATAAATGCATATTTTAAGGACAATTTAACCTTTTTTTTATCATTTAGTCATCATTGAAAATGATCACATATAATGCGGTGATTATTAAAATTTGATTGAAGGAAAAATGACCAGAATAAGTGATTAGTAAATATAAAGATTCCCATCATCCCACGGTGAGGTGCGGTTATTTCTGGTCATAACTAAAAGACATTACTGAAGTACCTTAAGTAAGTGTTTAGATTCAATTAATGAATTAAAAACATTTCAAGTTCTAATATGGTAAGTAAGTTATTGTTCTGTATACATCATATTTTTTGTTTTTTATTTATTTATTTTTTGGTTTTTCGAGACAGGATTTCTCTGTGTAACTTTGCACCTTTCCTGGCTCTCCCTCTAAGGAAAAGACCTAAGTAGTCTACCATGAGAGACAAAATAGACACAAGATGGAGGTAGGTGGTGTGGTGTTTTGAACAAGAATGGCTCCCACAGACTCATGTGTTTGAATGCTTGGCCCATAGGGAGCAGCACTATTAGGAGGTGTGGCCTTGTTGGAGTATGTGTGGCCTTGTTGGAGGGAGTGCATCACTGTGGGGGCAGGCTTTGAGGTCTCATATACTCTAGCTACACCCAGTGTGGGACGCAGGCCTCTTCTGCTGCTTGGGGATTCAGATATAGAACTCTCAGCTCCTTCTCCAGCACCATGTCTGCCAGCATGCCACCATGCTTTTTGCCACGATGACAATGGACTGAACCTCTGAAACTATAAGCCAGCACCAGTGAAATGTTTTCCTCTATAAGAGTTGCTGTGGCCATGGTGTCTCTTCACAGCAAGAGTAACCCTAACTAAGACAGGTGAATCCCTGGATATTTTATGTTATTGATTTTATTTTTGAGGGTCTCACTGTGCAGCCTGGGCTAGGCTAATTTTATCTCTCCTGCTGTGATAAAGCACTCTGAGCAAAAGCAATATACAACCTATGAAGCCCCAAAAAATAGATGGTGTTAGCTGCTATCTTCTCTCTAGCAGTCTTTATTTTTAAAAAAGTATGTGTATATTTATGTGTGGTTATGTGCACATAAGTGCAGGTGGCCCATAGCTGGAGTTACAAGTGGTTTGAGCTTCCTGGCAAAGGTTCTGGGATCCTAACTCATCCTCTGCAAGATCCATTCCCTACTCTTACCCACTAAATTGTCTCTTTAGTCCCCTTTATTAGTTTTTATATACAGCACAAGACTACCAGCCCAGGAAACGGTGCTGCCTACACTGACTTGGGGCCCTTATACATTGATTAATAATCAAGACAGTCCCCACACAGGCATTCCTTCAGGCCAATCTGATCTGGGAAATCCCTTAATTGAGGCTCCCTTCTCAGATGACAAAAGATAACTTTGTCAAGTTATCAGTTCAACTAAAACTGGTCTTGTACTTGTGACCCTCCTGCTTCAGTCTTAGAACTGCTGAAATAACAAGCATGTACATCATGCCTGAAAAGTCCATGGGTTTGATTTGGTTCTGAAAAGTCAGGAGTTGAGCCACTAAAGAATAATATGAAAAAAATTTAGATTTTTTTTTTTTGGCACCAGTCTGTGACTGTGGGGAGAAAAGAAAGTTTGCATCATGAACCACTTCACAGTTGGATCTGTCTCTGATCTAGGAAGATATTTAAAAGTTAAAACAAAGCAGACACAATCTTCTAGGAAGAAAAACATATGTAGCCAATTAATGCATGATCTTGGGGCCTCCTCCACACAGAACCTACCCACGAACAGTGGTCATGGAAATAGAAACCTATTTCAAGATGAACTATTAAAAAAGGAATATATAAGGACACCACACAGAGATGCCACAATAAAGAAATTAAGAAAGACAAGCTTAAGTATAATGTTAAATTTTTTTTCTAATGAGGGGGATTGAACCCAGGACCTTATGTTAAACTGCCAGCCACTGAGCCCCATCCCCTGCTCTGGGGTGTGGGGGTTAAGTTTCAGTCGGGCAGACGGAAATATAAAGACATGCTTCACTGTGAGTGGAATGGAAATATGATTGCTTCTAGGATGCAATAAACAAGCTTCGAGGGCTGGGCCCCAGAAAAGGGTGGATAGGAAAGTGTAGGAGATAAAAACACAACCTTCTAGAGGCCAGGGGAGAAGGGGAAGGGGAAAAGGAGCCAAGGATGAAGACGTGAAAGAGAATGGGCTCTGCTGGACTCACACTAAGCGACATGAAGAGCGGAAGGGAGGCAAGAGAAAGCGAATGGAAGGAACAGAAGAAGGGAAGAAAGTGGAAGAGAAGGGAGATTAAAAAAAGACTGGGGACTAAGAACAGAGAGGATGGTGCCTAAGAACACGGACATGAGCAGGCACAGGAGTGCGATGAACTCAGAACAAAAAGTACATTACTGAAGTAGAACAACATTCAAGCATATAGAAAATGTTTCCAGTTTTAGCAAAACATTTTAATCTTCCTGGTAGAAAGGTGCACCAGTCCTAGACGGGGGGAAGGAATGTCTCCAAATTCGCAGCGCCAATGCATTAGTCAAGGATGCCAAAGAATTCTCGGTTAGCCAGGCAAAGGGGTAAAGCGATTTGTAAAAGTGAAAATGAAGAGCCTTGATTCCAACCTCCCAAAGCAGTATAAAACCCATGAAGCCCCAAAGAATGGACAGTGTAAGTTGGGCAGTGGTGGCGCACACCATTAATGCCAGCACTTGGGAGGCAGAGGCAGGCAGATCTCTGAGTTCAAGGCCAGCCTGGTCTACAGAGTGAGATCCAGAACAGCCAGGGCTACACAGGCAAACCTTGTCTCAAAAAACCAAATATATATATATATTATTTATATATATAAATATATATATATATACATATATAAAATTACATATATAAATAATAAACAAACAAGTAAATACAAAATAAATATAAAGATATTGTCATCTTTAATATCAAAGTAGTCAAAATTCCACTCAGGTCTAAAGAAAATCATTAGCTGTAAACACTAAAAAATTCAAAAAATATTTTCTATGATCACCTCATGAAGATTCTACTAGGGAGTAAACATAAGGCAACAAAGGAATAACTTAAAAATATTACTGCAACAGATTCATAGTGGAAATTGAATCTATTCCAATGTGGGATTCATATTCAAACAAATGCTGGCATTGTCTTACAGAAAACTGCACAATAACAGAGACCTGGGGAATTAGAAATGTTAAGACCAACAAAAGTTTGAGAATTTAAGATGGAACATGAAATGTTCACAGTGATTTTTCTAATATTTTTCACAGATGGAGACCAAAGAAAATCAATTAAAGCTGACACACAGTGGAAAAGAAGGAACCATTTATTCAATGTTGCCAAGGTAGTCATAAAAAGATAAACCCATCTACTGTGGGATAGAGGAGAGGCAGAGGAAAGGGGGGTCAGAAGGAAGGCAAAGCCTTTTATTGTTTCTCATCTTAGGGGATTAATGAGTGAGGATAATAGATATTATGAAAAGTTGCTACAAAGATAGGCACACACACACACCATACAAAGCTTCAAACTTGTTAGAAAAACATGTAAATCAATTAAAAATGCTACATGAAAAGTAGTTATGATAATGTAAGCAACACAGAAAAATCTTCAAACCTGTTAGAAAAAAAAACATACATAAATCAATAAGGAAAAAGCTACATGTAAAATATTTAAAAAGTAATGAAAATAGAAACCAAACATAAAATAACAAACCTAAGACCAAATATATGTGTCATATCACTACTCAAAACTGACCTAATTTCATCAAAAAGAAAAATATTTGTAGAAAACCTTCACCCTGTATGATATAGTAGGCAGAGGCAGCTGGGTATGGTGATTCATGTCTTCAATCCTAGCACTCTGGGAGACAAATGCAGGTAGATTACTGTGAATTGACGACCAGCCTGGTCTACACAGTAAGTCCTGGGCCTGCCAGGGCTATAGAGTAAGACCTTTCCTATCTCAAAAATTAAAAAGAAAGAGAAGAAGAAAAAGAAAAAGAGGAGGAGGAGGAGGAGGAGGTGGAGGAGGAGGAGAAGGAGAAATAAAAAAAAGTTAAAAGGAAGGAAAATGCAGAGAGATTAAGACTGATTGATAATAAAATGGCTGGCAGGCATTGTGATATCAGCAAAAGACACTGAGGTTGCTGTATAGTATTAAAGATACAAAGTACAGAGAGAGTCTCAGTTCTTGTTTACCAAGTATACAGCAACAGTCCTGGGGCACCAAAATTATAAGTGATACAATAAGAAATTCCCAGACTTTGAGAAGTAGATGGAGGAAGATCAGAAGTTCAAAGTCATTTTAGGAATGACAAAAATGACATTTTTGGAATTTGAGGCCATCCTAAGATATGAGCCCTTGTTTTTTTAAAAAAAAGCACAATAATATATTACATCAATATGAGCGCTCTCTATAATATATAAATATATACACATAGACCTCCAGTAAATACAGAAGGCCTAAAAACAGTAACAATGGTACCTGTAATATGCATATATGCAATTTCTTATTTTGAAAGCAATGTCTCTGTTTTCAGGTATCTAATGAATAAGCTTTAAAATAAAATAAGAGGATCTATTTTAGACTACAAAGGAAACATTTAAGAAAAATTTAGGAAGTAAATGTAGTATTGAAAATGTTACTTGTCTCAGGCAGTGAAACAAAACCAGAAATCACCCACTAGCTGAATATCTCATGGCTCTCTATCAAGCAGCAAATCCATCAAAGAGGATATTAGTAAACTGAAATTACAGAATACCTAAAACTGACAATAAAATTCTAATGACAAGAACCCATGCGATTGAGGTAGAGCAACTGTTTGTCACTGGTAATGTCACCCTTAAAGAATTATGTTACTAGACAAGAAATTGAAATGAGTGTATCGAGTACCAAACACACAAAATTAGAAGCAGATCCATAGTAGAGATGCGAAGAAAGACGTAAACTCTAAGTCAGTATATTATAACATAAAATGTGCAGCTGTCTCTGGGACAAATACATGCATTTGGAAATTAGAACATGGACACATCATTATGGCTGCATCTTTTCTCTATAGAGATAAACATCTCAGATATACATACGGAATCAAGAAAGGTAGCAGCATGTATAAAACGCACTCTTATTTATGTAGAAAAAGACGGGACAGGAAGAAAGGAACAGGGTCAGGACAGGAGAAGGGTAAAATACGCACTGTTTGTAGGCATATAAACTACTTCTAGAAATCTAAAGAAGAAAGTATAAGACACACATGCACACAGTGTACAAAAATATATTAAAATATTGACCGAACACGGTGTCCTTTTTTCAAAGCATGTGTAGGGAAAATGCCTTTTGTATAACATGGTTGAATTCAACTTTTCAATTAGCTTTGACAGATTTATGAGCTTTGGTTTTGGGCTTTATTTTGTTTTGTTGCTATATTTCCTGAGCACCGCCCAGCCCCTCTAACGGTATGGCTGGGGTTTTGCCTTCCTCTTTATTAGGTGGCTCCAGACTGAGTTGAGGCAGCTGTGTTCCAGGCTAAGCCTGCCCATTCTCCATCAATACAGTGGCCACTTCGGATATCAGCTCACACCCCATGATACCAATCAGTGACAAACATTCAAGACTGCTGCTTGACCGATAAAAGAAGCAGCCAGTCTTCTGTGGATCAGGGTAGCATTAAGGGACACACATCAAATTCAGTAACCTGTTGTGGAATAGTCAGTCATTTCTCTTTTCATGCACTTGCTCCGCAGATTCGCAATAGACTTCTGTATGTCTTGTGTTTGAATTTCCCAACTTTTACATGCATAGTTACTCATCTGAGAATATATCCTTTGTTGATGATAGTCAAGGTGAGAGGTGAATCATTACGATGGTACCTAGACCCTAGGTCTAACTGCCAGAAGTACTCACAGACATCGTGCTTACAACCTTTCCCTTACATCATCTTGCAGAAGGTTCTGTGTCACTCGTCACTGAAGGGACTTGGCTGATAGAGTAGGTGCTGTTCTCCTGCATCACATGCTCCACTGGGATGCTGGGAATGGTAAACGTGTGGACACCAGGATTGAATTTAGAATTACCTGGTTCTTAAGGCATTCTTCTTACTCTAACACCTGAGGCCACGGTGTCATATGCTAGAGACAAACAGAAACAGAGAGAAGGAAGAAGCAGGAGAGGAGAGGAACGGAGGGAGGTCAAAAGGAGGGGGGAGGATGGAAGGAAAGAGAGAGGAGGGGGTGGAGGGAAGAACAGAAACATGCATGCATGTTAGACAACAACACCTGTAGGAAAAGATCAATAGTTGAAATGACAAAATGTTGAACCAAGCCACGACAACCATTAAATGCACCTGGTCACACATGTTAAAGACCTCAAGGTCATTTCACGCACTCAGCCGCCTGCCCTGGATTCTGAACGTATTTAAAGCATCAGTTGGGTTTTCTCCTACTGACTGTGACCAAAGACTTCTGACCATCAGACAGAGGGTGAGATTTCATGGACGGCTCCTTCCCGGCTTTCTTCCACAACCCTGAAGAATAGGAACCTCAGAGATACGCTAGCGCAATAGAGTTAATAATTTAAGTTATGCCTTATTCTTTACAGGCAGTATTTCTTTTGGCAGTTTCTGAAAAGGAGGAGGGGAGAGTGAACAAAAAACCCGCCCCAGGGTCCTGAACTCCAGGTGGTATCAAAGGAGCTAAAAACCAAGAGGAAAGTTCCATTCCTCAGCTTCCCACTGGGCAACAATTTTCTGTGATAAGAGCCCATGGAAGATCACTGTAAGACACAACCATCCACCTTTTCATACCGTTTTCCCTGGTGGCAACAGAATTGGTTTTCTAAAACATTCTGATGGCTTTGTAGGCTACAAGGTGCTAGACAATGGGAAGCATCAATGCTAATCACAACTCTCATTACTAGGTAAAGGTGGTTTAGAGGAACAAGTCTCAGCCGGGAATTTTGATGTCTAACAGTCATTTGCCAATGCCTGAAGACAATTTTGGTTGTCATGGCTGTGGGTAGAGTTAAGTCTTCCATCTGGAAGACAGAGACCAAGAAGGGTGTTTGGGAGAAGTTGTTCTGGAATTGCAGAGACCAAGATTTGAATTAAGATGATCCGTTTCCAAAGTCCTAATTCTTTCTAATAGTTCGATGTTGAGGTTTCAAAAGGTAGAGAGAGAGAGAGGGTATTTTAGACAATAAAACAAATTAGAAATATGTTTGACAATCTCTCACAGCAAAAACATTTTGACCTGAAATGAGGCCCTTGGGTGTTGTCACAGAGAAATGATATCAGAATGAGGTGTGTGTGTGTGTGTGTGTGTGTGTGTGTATGTGTGTGTGTGTGTGTGTGTGTGTGTGTGTGTGTGTGTGTGTGCAGGGATAAGTAGACTCCATCCATTCTCTTCCAACACCCAGGCATCTACTGGGTATCCATAGTTCATCAGCATGCCTGAGCATTTGACCAATCAATACATCACCCATGCTTCCCCACCATGCCCCATGGATTTCATTCAGGCTTCCCTTGAGGAAGGAAAATCAGATGTTCTGTTGAACAGACAACTTCAATAGTGTAGAATAGATTAGCCTCCATGCTGAGTCCCTGCAGCTATCCAGGTAGGTTCCTTTGGTTTCTGCAATTAGGGGCAACATCTATTCATCTTTCTGAAGGTACTCTTACATGTCTAGGATCCATTATTGTTCTGTCTTTAGTGTTAGCCCCTGCTTATGTGATGAGGATGAAAATGATTCTCTTCTAGCCTATGCTGCCTTGTCTTAGGTTTCTCAGCTTTCCTGTCTTATCTTCCATACAGTATGTCTCCTCTCATCACCGTTAATAAGTAAGCTATCTTCTAAACCACCTGTGGCCACACTTCAGCGTATCTTGAGAGACTCTCAGAAAATGCATTCTAAACAAACTCATTAGCAAAATGTACATCACCAAATAAGAGGCTTAACAGAAATCAGAAAGAGAGAGGCAAAAGAGTTGGCCTACTAGCAATTCTCTCATGAACCAGGAAGCTCCTTCACACAGCACCAGAGGACATGGCACAGACATCTCTCATGGTCAGTGTCTTCCATGGAGATGCCATGGAGGGCAATGTATATCCCAAAATGAATTAGTGAATATTAAAGACATCCTAGCCAAGTCTGAATGCTCACAGAGTTCTGGGGGATAGCCAAAAATGTGATCCATACTATTTTAAAAAACTAATCTGAAAATAGAGTGAAAAGCTTGCCTCTCTTTATCGGCTACTATAGTATTCTCTTTAAGAAAATCTCAGCTAACAGTTTGCAGCGACGTATTCTATGTGTGTCTGCTGTGTGCATCATCATACGTTTTCAGTGCACACTACAGGCTTGATTATTGGGGTTATGATAGTGAGGAGAACAGACACGGGTTCAGCCTATATGTTTCTATTATCAGGAAATAAAGACTTAGATGGGACTGGAGAAATGGATCAGGGGTTAAGAGGAAAGACTTAGACTTACATGGGAATAAAAGGATCATGAACTGTGATCAGCCCAAGAAAGGAGACAAATACAGAGTGGGCACAGAAAATACCTACAGAGATCTGACAATGATCTCGGGGAAATAAAAGCCGCAGGAATAAGAAAAGACAAGTAGAGACACGGAGAAATCCTGCAATCTGTTTTCATCAGTTAATGTATAATAGATGCTCGTCCAATAATTCCTAAGGTTGGTACTTCCTTTTCAAATGAATAAACACAAAGGTCTTGCCTATATATCTGCTGAGGCCCGAGAAAGAAATTTTGAACAGTATTTTGGATGTCATGGTAGAATTTAAATTCACCTGATGAATTTCAGTGACTGTACAACAGTCCATAGTGAGATTCACTAGCATGTATTTAGGCATGAATGTATGGATGGACGTTTTGGTTATTTTGGTTATTTCTAGTTTTTTGTTTTGTTTGTTTTTTTTTTTGTTGTTGTTGTTTTGCTCTTATAGTCAATGCTTTGGAACCATTTTTGTTTATCTACGATGTTTTTATAAACATCACGCAACAATCTCATGCTCAGCCCTAAAGATGTGTGAAGTTATCTCTCCTTCAGTGAATGGGGA
Source organism: Peromyscus nudipes (assembly GCA_902168325.1). Classification (NCBI taxonomy): domain Eukaryota; kingdom Metazoa; phylum Chordata; class Mammalia; order Rodentia; family Cricetidae; genus Peromyscus; species Peromyscus nudipes. The sequence goes on along the minus strand of CABHPH010147960.1, from coordinate 315 downwards.
AATGAGGATGCAGACATGTTGAGGAAGGTAGCCAAGGCTGTCAGACGGAAAGCAAGTGGGTGCGTACTGAAACACAGAGGCAGGACCAGCATCTCACAGCCCTCTTCCTAAGTGGGGGAATCCTAGATTTTGCATTCTGATTATTTTCAAATGTGCTGTGTAGCTAGAGTTTCCCTGCCTGGTCCACAGTCAGGGCAAATCTCTCTCACCTGCCAGGGCAAATCTCTCTCACCTGCCAGTCCCACAGCCGCTGAGACCCAACCAAGTAAACACAGAGACTTGTATTGCTTACAAACTGTATGGCCGTGGCAGGCG
>CABHPH010147959.1:0-27462 GCA_902168325.1 Peromyscus nudipes | reverse complement strand
CCTTCCTTCCTTCCTTCCTTCCTTCCTTCCTTCCTTCCTTCCTTCCTCTCTTCCTTCCTTCCTTCCTTTCTTTATATTATGTATATGGGTGTTTGCCTGCATGTATGGCTGTGTACCATGTGCATGCAGTGCCTAAGGAGTCCAGAAGAGGGCGTCAGATCCCCTGGAACTAGAATTACAGACTGCAGAGAGAGCCACCATGTGGGTGCTGGGAACTGAACCCAAGTTCTCTCACATATGTGAATGCTTAGTCCTGGGTTCGAGGTAGTGTTTGGGGAGGTTCAGGAGGTGGAGCCTTGCTAGAGGAAGTTTGTCACTGGTCGTGGGTTTTCCAGTTTACAGCTTTGCATCATTTCCAGGTCACCCTCCATTTCCTGTTTACAGTTGAGGAGGTGAGCTCTCAGCTCCCTCCTCCTGCCATCTTGCCTGCTGATTGCTGCCTGGCCTTCCCATCCATGATCGACTCTTGCCCACTGGAACGGTAAGCCAAAATAAGCTGTCTTCCACAAGCTGGCTTTTTATCGTGGCGTTTCATCAGAGCAACAGGAAAATCAGTAATGTGGGAAGCTTCTTCTGCCTGAAGAGCTTTCTTATCTGGCTGGAACCTTGGTTAGAGCCCCCTTAGACCACTGCTGTCTATCTTTGGCCGCCATCCACAGAGATGGGATGCTGGGCTCTTCCATGGAGGAAGCTGCCAGTTTGCCCACCAAACAGCCCTAGTTGTTTGGAGAAGCAGTTATTCCCTGCAGCAGGACTCCATTCTGAAGCCAGCCTGCTACCCAGCAGGGCTGGGTGCAGAGGCAATAAGGGAGAAAAGCTATCGCCTCAGACGAGCAAGGATGGAGTTGTGGGCTTTACATTCAGCCGCATGCCAGAGGCAATTAACTGGGGCTTTGGCAATTCACTTAGAGAAGATGTATTTTGAATGGAGCATCACGTGCTCTCATTTCCTCATTAAACTCAAACCAGATTAAACTCCCATTTGCCCCCATCCCAGACGCGCATCCTCATTAGAGGAGCCAGAGGGAGCCAGCCTGTGTTTACTCACTCCAGCACCCTCCTGTGAGTTTCCTCCAACACCCAGGAGCCCATGCCCCCACCTCACTCTGCCCGTCTCCTAGACACCAGCCCCGAGCAGGTGGCAGGCTGTGCTGGAGGTCCCAGGCTGACTCCATCTGGTTCCCAATGTGGCCCCCTCTTCAGCCTGAAGGGCGGGTGTCCCCGAGAGCCACGTGTCCACGAGAGCCACGTGTCCCCAGCACCACCTCTTGTCAGCACAAGGTCTCCCGTGCCAGACAGTGAGGCCCTGGGGCCTCGTTCTCTTTGTGTGGTGTCTTCTCCTGCAGGGCAGATGCAGCTGGCTGGGTGGGAGGATGAAGGAGACATAACACAAGGTGATAGGCTGAGTGGTCTCCGCCCGTTGAAACGCCTCATAGGGTGCTGTTCCTGCCACTCACCTGCCACCCACAGGATGAGTTTTTAAAGAAAACAGAGGAGGGGGTTGGTGACATGAGCTGATGAGCACTGAAGAGCGACTTCTGCTCATACTTCACGCAACAGAGTTCTGGTGGCTTACTTAACCCTGGGACTCTGTCTTCTTACCTGTAAAATGGGGGTAGGCATGGCTACCTGGTAGGGTGATGGAGTCAGTGTACATCAAATTGGAATGTGGCTGGTGCAGAACCAGGTCTACGTACATGTTCGCTTAGCACCTCTACCCACAAAGAATACTCAAAGAGCAGATGACCAATAAGGGACAAGTGTGAAACTGCAATCTTAGGGAAGTTCTCACTGAGAAGCTAACCTTAGACCTAGAAGGAGGAGAGGGTGCCATGGTGTCCGCAGGGACAACATTCTAGGCACAGGGTGTAGAGAGAGCCAGAATGAGGCTGGAAAGTGAACTTGACCCCAAGCCCGTTTCCTCAACCGGCCCAGGCTCTTCTCCCATCCCTGGCGCTGAGCTGCCCAGCCAACTCACCTGCTCCTGGTGCTGGCAGCGCATGCGCAGCAGCTGGTCCTGGTGCTCTGCCTGCAGGCGCGCGCTCTCGGCCTCGAACTGCTGTTGCAGCCGCTCCTGCAGCTCCTGCACCTCGGCCTGCTGCTGCCAGCCCAGCCTTCTCAGCTCCTCCTCAAACCGCCTCTCCAGCTCCTCCTTCTCCTTCTGCAGCTTCTCACACTTGGCGGTGTTGAAGGCTGCAGGGAGCACGGAGCTCGTTAGCGCAGTGGGGAGCAGACGCCCCACTCTTAGTCCACCTGAGGCTTTCCACAATAAAACTGAAACAGGGACCACTGGGCCAGGAGCGCGACCCAGCAGTCGAGGGCTTGGCTTGGCATGCACGAGGCCTGAGTTCCACTCCCAGCACCAGAAACTGATTAAAGAATTAAACACATAAAAATACTCCATAGCCGGGTGGTGGTGGCACATCCCTTTAATCCTAGCACCCTGGAGGCAGAGGCAGGGGATCTCTGAGAGTTTGAGGTCAGCCTGGTCTACAGAGCAAGCTCCAGGTCATCCAGGGCTACACAGTGAAGCTCTGTCTCAAAAAATAAGTAAATAGAGAAATAAATAAACCACGAACACCTCAAAACCTAGTTTAGCACAATATATTATCACAAAAGACTCTCTTCCCTTGCACCATGTGAGAATAAGATGCCGAGTGGCTGTCCCACTATGCCCCAATTCCCCAATGTGTACGCCCTACTTTACCCACAAGCCCAGCACACTTAGGAGATCCGTGACACAATGGTGCCACCCAGTGCTCAGAACTGTTGAAATGTACGCAGTCCAAGCCCAACGTTTTCCTACTGATACAGCTTGTGCCCCCTTATTGTTAGACACTGGTCTCCAAGACTTGCTGGTACAGATAATATAACAAACATGTTCACCCATGTGCCAGGCCACCTTTCATTAGGATGTGCTTTAATCCTAAAGTTACAAGGCTTTAAAGACTATGGGTGTCCTCATCCAGGGGTTGGCGCTTTCTTTAAATTCCAGTTAGCTAGTAATAAGCCTGTGACCACTAGGGGGTGGTATAGCACCTGAAAAGTACCCTCAGGACACATGGCTCTGAACCACGCACTTCCGCCCCCCCCCCCCCAAATTCTTCTTTTTGGTGAAAACGTTAAGAGGAGAAATAGAAGGAGCGACTGAAAAAGAAGTCTGAGGTGTTCACAGAGGGAGAGTAAGTCAGAGAGCCACCAGCCTGCCTGTGGTGTTTGTAGACACACGCTATTCCGGGCGCGCGGAGCGGGCATCAAAGCCAGCGGCGGCACAGAGTAAACAGGAGCGGGCATCTGCATCCTTGCCTCGCCTAGACAGGGACTGCTGCTCCCAACAGCCTACACCCCATCTGAGGAGAACAGGAAGTGGAGCTAACTGGTCCAAGGTCAAGGCAAGGTGCACAGCAGAGCCAGGAGCGTGGACAGCCTCTGCGATGCGTCAGCAGCATTATAATGTCTCCAAGGTGAGACTGTGCATTGGCGTACCTTCCTTCAACCTCCGAGGATGTCTGGAATTCTAACCCTTTACCTGCCTGTTTCCTTATGGGTGGGCTCAGACAGGCAGGACAGCTTTGGACGGATACTGAGCCAGGGTTGTAGTTAAATGGCAGAGTAGGCGCTTAGTGTGAGCAATATGTTGGGGTCCATCCCCAGCACCCAAAAGATAACTAGTCATTGAATTTAGGGAGCACCTGCTGAGGGCCAGGCACAGTTCTAGGCACAGTGGCAGGAAGGCAGGCTAGCACTGAAGGAGCAGAGGCTTGAATGAGCCATGTCCCCTTAGTCTCAGACATTTGATCACTTGGTCCCCGGTGGTGGCGTTTGGGGAGGTTTAGGAGGTGCAGCCTTGCTGTAGGAAGTATGCCACTGTGGGCGTAAGCTTAAAAGAAAGAGGAAGAGCGTCATGAGAAGGGAGTTCAGGTAGACAGAGATGCAAGTCAGTCCTCGTGTGGACATTAATTCATCTATGAACCCGGTGACGATTTATGTGTCTAGTACTTGGCCATCGCTGGACTCCCCCCTTCCACCTGAACACGCAAAGGCCCTGGGACAGAAGGTGACCTGTGACCTCCACTTCTTGTCCTACTCTCTGCCTCCTCTGAGAGTGTACAGTTCTGCCCCACTTCCTGTTCGCTCTCTTTATAATCTGTGGTTGAAGATGTGATCTCTCAGCTCCCAGCTCCGGCTAGCATGCCTCTCCACCATGATGGACTCTTACCCCGGGATCTTAGGTGACGCTGGATCCCATTTATGTGACCTTTATCTCAGAAACACCCTATGGAGCAGTAACAACCCTGGTATTCTTGTATTTCAGAAGAAGAGATCTGAGAAAGATCAGAGACAAAAATAAACATCCCAGTTGATTTAAAGTCTCTCCATAGTCATAAATGCTCGGTGTTATTTAATGTATTCTTTAAGATGAACAAGTCAGTGAATGGATGGTGACTGGTCCTGTGTGGGACAGCAACTGCAGTGTGTCTAAGTTCATCTTGGAGGGAGCAGAGGGTTGCAGGCATGATTTATGGGCAAAGGGGGAAAGAGGAAACTGATTAGACATGGGCTAAAGCTTTTGAAAAGAGAAACTCTGCTGTCCAGATGAGAACTGGAAACACACCACACATAAACAGGGAATGACCTTCTACAGATGTCTCTGCATAGAGTCTGCTCCTTTGTTTTATTCATTTAATTTGGGTAACCAGACTTTTAAAGGCATCTCTATGGCATCAACTTACACAACTCACTATGTACATAACTACCTTGGACTTTCTGTGGCCAGACTCTGAAAGGGCAGCTAATGGCTCCATGTGGCCAAAGTACTTGGCTATTTACTGCTGTGGAATAATTTTTGTACTGTAAAGATTTGATCACTCGAATTGGTTTAATAAAACACTGACTGGCCAGTAGGCAGGCAGGAAGTATAGGTGGGACGACCAAACTAAAGATCCTGGGATGAAGAAGGGTGGGGTCAGAGGAATCACCAGGAGATGTGGAGGAAGCGAGACATGGTGGAAGACAGGTAAAGCCATGAGATACATGGCAGCACATAGATTAATAGAAACGGGTTAATTTAAGTTGTAAGTGCTAGTTAGTAATACACCTGAGCTAGTGGCTGAGCATTTATGATTAATATTAAGCCTCTGTGTGGCTACTTAGGAATGGCTTGCAGGACAGAAACTTGCCCCTACAAATGGCGCCCAAACAAACATTTGGCAAGAACTTCCACATAAAACCTGAGAAAGCTTTAAAAAAGGTTCTAAAAGAGAATCAAATGTGCCTTCCTAGTCTCATGTCTCATGGGCCGCAGTACAGAGAGGCATCTCCCCACCACTGCCTGCACACTTGAGTCACCAGCGTGAGCCGAGCCAGTGAGCTGCGTGGCAGGTTTGGAGCTTTGCTCACGCAGACAGGAAAGGCTGCAGTTGCTCAGTAAGGACAGATTCAGATGAAAAGAATCTCTAAATGAACCACAGTGTGCTTGAAAATGTACGTATTCTTAGAAGAGAAAGGGTATACAAAAATAACAGGGTAAAGTCCTTAAAGAGGGAATAAGTATTATAAAAGAAAAAATCCACATAAAGATGAAAATGCACAGAGAGTTTGAATCCTGTATGATATTGTGTTGCCTTTGAATTTTTTTTGGCTACTAGGACACGCTGAATTGTGAGGGATGCTAGATTAAACCAACCTATATATTTTGAAAATGTCTTGACTTCAAAATTTAAGTCAAAAGGTGTGTTACTTTGGGAAGAGGTTATGTTTTTATTTCCACAGGAAATGAGAGGCTGTGGATTCATTCTGGGCTAAAGAAAATCAGGTTTGATTGAGGAAGACCTGAAAATTGTGACTACAAACATAAAGAAATAAACCTAGAAAAACTACAAAACACATAATGTATATTTTACCTGTTCAAACATAAAACAGAAAACCATCTTTGGCTGAATTGTCTACAATGCACAGTCTATACTTGTATTAATACAGATATGTATGTTACCTTTAAAATTTTATGTATTTTCAGAGCAAGGAAACCAGACACTGAGATGATCCAGCATCACAGAATACTCTAGCCAAGACCTAACAATTATCCTGATTTTCTCAAGGTTCTTCCAAATATTACCAGTGCCCCCAAACAACAGGAAGTAGTCTAGAGAATGATGCCCATATTTTCAAAATATGGGTTGTGGATATTTATTATTATTTAAGGGGGTTTGGTTACAAGTTGTTATGGGTAATGGTCAGGAAAAAAGCTAAACAAAGGAGATTAGATTCAGGGATCGCTTTCTGAAAAGAAAAGGGGGAAATAGAAATGATAGGATATATTTAATAACCTAAGACTTTTCATGACAGTGAGACATGTCTGCTTCTGGCAGTACCAATCTACTTCAGAGAAGATGATGAGGCATAGAAGAAACTCCATATGGAGTTTGTTTTCTTTATGCAAAAGCTAGTCATATGGGCAAAGAAACTGCCCTTTCCTCAACTGCTGACAATATACTGTCCAAACTGGACCAAAGGATGCAAAAGAAAGCAACTGCCAAACTTTGCCAAGACAAGGTAGGATAGTCCTTCAAAATTCTCTGCTTCTCAAAAAAGTCTGTCAGATATCATAGGCCTGCAGGCCAAAGATGGATGCCTCAACATTACAGAAGAACTTAGGGTGAATGTCCAGGCAGCCAGATGTCCCTGTTGTTAAGTAACATTTCATCCTTCTGGGGTCTTTGATGGAGTTAAAGACTAATTAATTAGACTTAAAGTTTTCCTTAGTTATGATAAAAGGTAAATTAGGTATAAAACTTTAAACTCACCAAGATAAGATGGATAATAGAATATTTTCTCTACATTTGCCAAATACAAATAGACTGGATATTGTAACTGTAATTCTTACTTGATAACTGTTTTTTGCTGTATATAATTTTACTATGTTTAAGTTAAAAACTTCCTTTTTAATTAGACAAAAGGGGGAAATGCTGTTGAATAATTCTTTTGTATAGTGTAAAGATTTGTCACTCGAATTGATTTAATAAAAGGCTGACTAGCCTGCAACCAGGCAGGAAGTATAGGTGGGACAACCAAACTGAGGACTACGGGAAGAAGAAGGGTGGAGTCAGAGAGTCGTCAGCCAGACACAGAGGGAGCAGACCATGTACAAAATGAGTTAACAATCCATGAGCTACGTGGTAGAACTTAGATAAGAAATAGGGGTTAATATTTAAGTTGTAAGAGCTAGTTGGTAATAAGCCTGAGCTACGGGCCAAGCATTTATAATTAGTATTAAGCCTCAGTGTGTTTATTTTGGAGCTGTTGATGGGACAGGAAAACTCTACCAACAATTTTCTACTTCATTTTTTCCCTGTGTAAAGTGACATCAAAGGGTGAACCTTTTCGTTTGACCTCAAAGATCTGACCCGTAAGTGACCCAGGTTATATCTATCTCCATAGTGAACGTGCCTTTTAGAAAGAGCTTTCAGTAAAGGACTGAAAACCTTAAACACTGGTGAACATTCACATAGGCCCCTTTCACCAGGGAGAACGGACCCCACTGAGTTCTAGAAAACATCCCTGGACCCAACCGTTTTCAAAGCCTCACAGTTTACAGAGGCCCCATCCCACAATACGTTCCATCAATTTCGTCTTCTACCCCTTGGCTCTGGTGGCCCTATTCCCGATTTGTCCTAGATGGGCAAGGAGGCCAAGCGGCTGCTGGAGAGTGAACTAGTGTGTTGAAGGTAACAGGTTCCCGTTTTTACTCCTTTTTCAGGCTGTTCAGTTCAGTGTATGTCATGGGGCTTGGGAGACTCCTCTCTGATATGAGGATTGCTCAGACATATGACACGTGTGTGTGTGTGTGTGTGTGTGTGTGTGTGTGTGTGCGTTTACTGTCTTTAGTTTCAAATGGAATAAAGGATTAACATTTTAAAATCTTCAAAACCTAATTTCACCTGAGAGGCATAAATTTCCCTGTCAACTCAGCACAGTGTCCCCATCTCTTCAAACACATCGAGGGACAAAGCAAGCCACATAGAACTGTTTCACACACATAGACACACACACAGAGCAAGCAAGGTATTCAGGAAATTGACAGTAGCCCGGGTGTGCACGTGTGCATATACATGTGTTGTGTGTGAGTATATATAATTGATTCCAATAGACATGGTTTAATACATATTATTGATTTTTAGATTTACTTCTATTTCTAATCATGTATATGTGTGTGTATATGTGAGTACGGGCATGTGAGTATGTCAGATCCCCCTTGAGCTGGGGTTACAGCTGGCTGTGAGGCACCATATGGGTGCTGGGGATCCGCAAGAGCAGTGTGCGTTCTAACAGCTGAGCCATCTCTCCAGCTCTGAGTGTGTGTGCTGTTTAAACACCGACAGTCCAACCAGTGCTCCTATTTACCACCCTAACAGAAACGTCCATTCGATGCCCTGTCTGCACGCTGGCTGGGCTGCCAGTTCCCCTCACTGAGAACAAGACAGCACCGATTTGAACAAAGGCAGGACACTCCTTCCTGCAGAGTGCTAGGCGAGCTGCCTGAGAAAGGAGGTTTCTCCTCTTGGGCAGTCTGAGGCAAAGGTGTGTGAGAGTCACCTCTCCCTCAGGATGCCTGGAGCGCTCTCAGTTTCAGCTGGTGATTGTCCCGGCCAATGGACTCACGTCCACACTGCAAGGGTAGAGCCCACAGAACAGAACAGCCCCCACCCCATTTCATCATTGCGGGGCTTTCTCTAGGAGCCCCACCTTCCTGCCGACATGCAAATGGCCCTAACTTCCAGTTAACGTGACAGACAGGGTGGACACTGAGAAGTAAGCTTCACCTGTCAAATGAAGGATGAGGCCAGGATTTAATTGTGTGCTGGGTTTTTTTCCCCCTCAACTTGACGCAAGCTGGAGTCATCGGGGAAGAGGGAACCTCACTTGAAGAATTGTCCCCATCAAATTGGTAGGTGGGAAAAGTCTTTGGGGGCATTTTCTTGATTCATGATTGATATGGGAGGACTCAGCCCACTGTGCCCACTGTGGGTGGTGCCACCCCTGGGCAGGTGGGCCTGGGCTGTATTAAAAAGCAAACTGAGCAAGCCAGTAAGGACCATTCAGATCCTTCCTCAGGGTTCCTACTTGAGTTCCTGCCCTGACATTCCTAAACCATGGACTGTGATCAGGACGTGTAAGCCAGATAAACCCTCTCCTCCCCAAATTGCTTTAGGTCAGTCTTTAATCACATCAATAGAAAAGTAGCTTGGATAAATGGATTCAGGTCCCTGGAGCATCCAGCATGGAGTCTGGCTGGGTCAACGCCTCCCCTCACTGGTGTCACTGATGGTGAAATGCAAGGCGCTGCTGAAGAGCTCTAGGGTGTGAGGCTAGGAGGAGTGGTGTCTCAGTCAGTGTTCTGTGGCTGTGAAGAGACACCATGACCATAGCAACTCTTAGAGAGGAAAACATTTCATTGGGGTGGCTCACAGTTCTGAAGGTTCAGTCCATTATCATCACGGCAGGAAGCATGGTGGCGGGCAGGCAGACCTGGTGCTGGAGAAGGAGCTGAGAGTTCTACATCCTGATCCACAGGCAGCAGAAGGAGACTATATCCCACACTGGGCATAGCTTGAGCATATGATACCTCAAAGCCCGCCTCCCTAGTAGCACACTGCCTTCAACATGGCCACACTTACTCCAACAAAGCCACACCTCCTAACAGTGCCACGCCCTGTGGGCCAAGCATTCAAACACATGAGTCCATGGCGGCCATTCCTATTCAAACCACCACAAATGGCAACGAAGGAGAAAAGCAAAAACCACACGGAGCCCAGGTGATGAGTCATAATGAACCCTTCCATGCAATCCTGAACAGGGCCAGAGTAACAGCATGCAAAAATTGTGACTGTAGGCTCTGTGATCACCAGGTGGCACCTTCAGATAGAGCATTTCCTCATGGTAGCACTGAACAAGGCAGCTAGCTCTGGAACAGCATGGGCTGACTGGCCTTGGGTCCTGCTGTTGGCGGATTTTCCCACGTTGGGGATTAACCCCTCCAAGTCTCATTCTCTCATCTGAAAAATGGGATTTACACCAGACTACACTCCTAGGCTAGTGTGAGGCTTACACAGGAAGACTCAGTCATGACTTGACACCATGTTGGTCTCCGTAGATCGCACACTGACTAGGAGCTGGGACAGTCCCCATTGATGATACCATGGCAAACAAGTGTTGAGTGTTCACTCTATGCTGGGTACTTCACTGACTACTTTGGGGTATGGGTCACTGAGCTCACAGCTCTGGGAAGCAGGCAGGACTCTGACTTCATGCTCTTGTTTTCTAGATGCACCTGAGAGGAGTGTTATGAGCTGTGTGTGAAGTGACTCCCCCCTACTACCACCACCAAGGCCTTGGATGCCAGTGGATGGGCTTTGTGGAAGTGGCTGGGTCCCAAGGGCTCTGGCTTCACCCATGGATTCATCCCTTGATGCATTCATACTGTGTTGGCATTCCCAGGAGAGACTGTAAATATAGGCTGTGGGGCCAGCTAGAGGCCCCTCTCTGCTTTCTCTGTCCTGGCTGCTTGTGTTACCGTGATATTTTTGCACACCACCACATGCCCCGTAGCTATGGAGGCAGCCAATCATGGACTGAAGTCTCTGAGATCACAAGTAAGCTTGCCTCATGCCGTCTTCTTGAGTATTTTGTGTGTGATAAAAGGCTGACCACGCAATCATTGCAAATCCATGAGCATCTCCAACACTTGCTTGTTATTGCCACATCGTTCTGTCCTAAGCCAGGGGTTTTTACAACTTTAGCACAGGTTAGAGCCACAAGTGGGCGGGGCAGGGGGTTAAAACAGATTGGCTGCTCCCACGTTCAATAGGTTTGTGGTTGGTTTCTGATTAGGTAGGTTAGAAGCAAGACCTAAGAGTCTACATTTCTAGCTGTTTCCATGTGCTGCTGCCGGGTGGGCCAGAACATTCTGACATTCACTGTGGAGTCTATGGCTCTACCATCCTGAACTTGTCTAATCTCATAAGCTAAGCAGGGCTGTGCCTGCTTAGTGCTTGGGTGGGAGATTTATTGTTTGTTATAAGCAAGACACTAAAATGACTGTTCAGTGGACCTTGTGAAGCGCAGGCGTTAGTTAATTTGGTTTGTGGATTAGCTGGGGTGGACCATGAGATTCTTTATCTCAGAGAGGCCTTTGGGTGAGGCTATTATTGCTCACTCAGCTGGATGACCCAGAGAATTCTTCCTCCTATGGCATGCTTCAGGAAGGCTGCTTAAGCAGAAGAAACTGGCTGGGTCCCGCCATGGTTGGGAAATGGTCTGTGTGCGTCCCCCATTCTCATGACTCAGAAGCTTGCTCCCGAGTTTGGCAATGTCAGGATGGTGAAGTTTTTCCAAGTGGGATTATGTAATAGGGTCAGTGTGGGCATCACCCGCAGAAAAGATTCATGTTGGTGTCAAGGAGTGGATTTGTTTTCTCAGAAACAGGTTTGCATGTGCACGTGTGTGCGTGTGCCAGTGTGTGTGTGTGTGTGTGTGTGTGTGTGTGTGTGTGTGTGCCAGTGTGTGCGTGCACACACATGTACATGGAGATCAGAGGACACAGTGTCTTTCTTCAGGTGCTGGCCATCTTCTTTGACATTTGCTTGGAATTTGTCAAGCAGGCTAGGCTGGCTGGCCACTGAGCCTTTGGGATCTGCCTGTTTCAGCCAGTGCTGGGATCATAATTACACCAACCGCACCCTGCTTTTTTTTTTTTTTAAGCTTAGATTTTGGGGCTAACTCCAGTCTTCATACCCGTAAGACAAACATTTCACCCACTAAGCTATCTCCCCATGCTCCAGAATGGGTTGTTGTAAAGCAACTGGCTAAAACTTCCAATCACTTTGCCAGGCAAAGAAGTTCCAGGTTAGACGCTCCCTCAGCACGTAGTGTGATGGCAGCGCCCCCTGCAGGCCTCTCTGCCCATGTGCGGATGGCAGCGCCCCCTGCAGGCCTCTCTGCCCATGTGCGCCCTCCCCACTTCAGAAATGGAGCTCTCTGCTCAGCACCTGCCTCCCCAGCACCTGCCTCACCCTTTCTAACCACTTCCATCACCCTGAACTCTGACATCTGCTTCTTCAGCCCAGTGAGATGGCCACTGTCCACAGTACCTGAGAGTGACCACATCTGAAGAACAGCCCTCAGCAGAGAGCTGAGAGCAGGGTGGGACTCACTGTGCATCTTTTCTGTCAGATCCTTGGAGATCGCCGCCGCCCACGTTCTGTCTATTTCATAACTGTGTACCACAGGATTTGCAGGAGCAGTTACTGTATCACAGCTGGAAGTTTGGAAGGCAGTCCCTGGGCAGTCTGTGAAAGCATCCAGGTGACTTTAACATGCTTATACCTCGTCCCCTCAGGGTTCCTGGCTAAGCACTGAGGGCCTAGAAAGAAAGAGGCATGCAGATTGCTGCCTGAGGACATCTCAGCACAGTGCCATTTATGTTTACCAGGCGTAATTCATCTAGTCCCTGCTCAGCCTCTGGAGATTGGTTCTGCTTTCTAGTTAGACCTGCCTATAAAGAGATGTTTTTCTTATCACAAGTTAATAAACTGGCCATTTGAATTTTTTTAAAAAAGGCTCCAGCCAATATAGTTAAGGCATTTCCCTGGAAGCTAGAGACATCCTTGATATACTAAAAAGCAAATTTTAAAAATCTAAAGCACAGTGAATTTGCTATTCAACGCCCACATTTATCTCTCAGCCTGGTCTCTCAGGATGGTGCTGGAACCATCATTCCAATTGGTCATGCTCTGACCACTGTCGTCAGCAGAAGCCTTTAAAAATATATTGTTACTATATTTTAATTATGTGCATATATGTGTCTGTGTGTAGGTATATGCATGTGAGTGCAGTTGCCTAAGGAGGCCAGAAGAGGGCATCAGATCTTCTGAAGATGGGGTTTCAGGTGGTTGTGAGCCACCCAATGTGGGAGCTAGGAACTGAACTCAGGTCCTCTGCAAGAGCAGAGTGTGCTCTTAACCACTGAGCCACCTCTCCAGCCCCAGCAGGAGTCTTTTAAAGAGACTTGAAGATCTTTCTTTCTTTTTTCATACTGGGGTGACCACAGTAATTCTGCTATACAAGTGCTCTATGACTAAGCCACATCCACAGCCCAAGAATTCTGGGGCTTTAGCTAGATTATTGAAGAAGTTAGTTAAGTCTTCATGGTTACTTGCGATGCAAAAATTGGTCTAGCTATCATTGTCTTCAATAGAAATAATTTCTCCCAAAGCACATATCTGGCTGAAGAAACAATTTTCATGAAAAGGGGTGACCTGAATGTATAGGCATACACTGTAATTTCTATTATTTTGTGCTAATTCTGCCACACTATACAAGTAAAGTAAACGATGGTACTCTTGAACATATAAATGTGGTTCTGGTGGATGAATGAGAAAAATCACAAGGGCATTAGATATGACAAGAAAAACACCAGCACTGGAGAATCTGCCTGGAGAAAACCATCTGTGTCTTAGATCCGAACACTAGCCCTGCCTTACATGCAAGTAATTGAATGGTTATGATGAGCAGACACACTTGTCCTATCCTTCCTGCTTAAGGTTATCTATGGACAAAACACAAGTGTCTTCATTATTTTTCCCACTTGCCAGTACAGAGGTTAAGTCAATGACGTCATTAATGCCACCTTTGTAAAAGGCCAAGTGTACGGAAGAACTGTTTGTCAGGGACTCCTCAACTTCCTTTAGGCTCAACAGTTTAGCACTTACCTGGGTTACATATTCTCTAAAACTCTAAGACCCCTACTGCCTCACTTCCTTGGATCTTAGTCACTGCCGTCTTTTGGTATTAATAGAGATGGTTCCAGACCCTCCACCCACCTCCCCATGCCTCAGCAATACCCAAATTCAAAGATGTTCAAGTCCCTTATACGGATTGGTGGAGTATGAACCTAGAACCTGTGTGCTTTATGTTGTATTACATTGTTTAGGGCATCATGACAAGGAAAAACTTTTGGTCTGCATTGGCTGAACCTGTGGATGTGAAACCCATGAATACAGAGAGACACCTGAACTTGCTCACATCTGACTCTGTCACATAAGCAGGCTTTTCTGGTGTCAGAGCTGTTGTTATACTCTTATTTTGCTGTTCATGCCATAGCAAAGGGCTTGTCCCTTGCATTCAGTTAAGTTTATAAATTAGCAGGCAACAGTGAGCGGCCCATGTTCATTGTGCTCAGCCCTAGGCCAGAGGCTTCTGATGCACAGAATAATATTTGATGCACAGTAAGAATATTTGTGTGTATGAGAGACTCGTGGCAGGAAGAGGCTGTATACACAGAATTTATACGTGACTGCAATTTACAATGTATATATATATATATATTGCAAAATGTCTCTTAGCGTGTTACAGGATATATATTTTATAAATACATAATGTCCTTGCTTTTTATTAAAGTCCCTCAAGTACCTAGACCTTCCAACATGACGGCGGCCTGGTGTGGCCATGGAGGAGAGGGATGACAAGTCTTTATGGTGGTGTGATTTGGTGCCTCTAACCACAATTTCTTTACCATATTTAGGTGAATATGGCATCATCTACCTTACCCATAGCCTATGGTTGTCATCAGGTTCAAATGAATGTGGAAAGCTTTTGTAAACTGTAAACGGTTGTTTATATACTAAATCCATGACAGCATCTGGCTCCACAATGTGAGAGGGTGCCCGTTCCCAAGGGGGTTTAGGGGCAGTTCTTGTTACCTGAGTAACAGTCAATTCAGGTTCATTAAGATTTAAATTTTTGTGTGAATGTGGTGCTGAGGATCGAACCCAGGTGTGGTGGTTTGAACGAGACTGGCTCCTAGAGGCTCATGCTTGGTCCCCCGCCTGTTAGTGGAACTGTTTGGGAAGCATTAGGAGGTACGACCTTGTTGGAGTAAGTGCGTCACTAGGGATGGGCTTTGGGGTTTCAAAAGCCCATGTCAGTCTCAGTCACAGACCCTCTCCTCACCTCCTCTCCCTTCCCCTCCCCTCCCCTTCTCCCCTCTCTGCCTGCTGCCTGAGGATCAGCATGCAAAGCTCTCAGCCACTGCTCCAGCGCCATGCCTGTCTGCTTCCCACCATGGTGATTACGGACTAACTCTGAAACTGTAAGCAAGCCCCCAACTCATCAGCTTTCTTCACAGCAACAGGACAGCAACTAAACTGCCAGGTCCTTGTACATGTGCCACATCCTATCCCTAACCCTGCAGACTTCATTAACATATATGGGGAAGCAAAACTCGCCTGAAGAGACTCAATATTTCATAAGATCTGAACACAAACATCGCCACAGAAAATGATTAGAATGTGCTAAGCATATAGATGCAACAAGATTTTATAAATATCAAAAAAGTATGTGACTGCCACATGGAATAAATTAGTGTCTAAAAAAAGAGTATAGCAGGGTGTGTGTGTGTGTGTGTGTGTGTGTGTGTGTGTGTGTGTGTGTGTGTGTGTGTAACTGTAGCTGTAATGTATTTTCCATGGCAACCAACCCAGTCTCTGGGAATTGGCAGGTTCAATATTACCGTGCATGGGTAAGCACCTGTTTGGGAGAGAAACCAAAATGACTTTGGAAAATGACGTTTACTAGAATAAAATTTAATCAGAGTGGCTGAGATCATTGATTTGAATTTTTCCCATCTCATTTTCCTGCAAGAGGGGCAGGATTCCCAGACCTTGACATGCTGGGCAGTGCAGCCTGCAAGGAAATTAGTCTTTCTGAAACTCTATCAACAAGCTCAAACTGCTGACAGCAGACGAGACCTCTGGGAGCTAAATTTTCTGTTTTCAAATAACCTCCCCCTTCCCCATCTGATTACCCATGGAGTGCTTAGTATATTTTGGGTGTCTTCCCAAATTTTGTGGGGCAGATTGAATGGGAAGATTCAACTATGATGACCAGAGAATTCTGCAACACAAATTTTGATGTGTTCTATTTTTATTTTCATATATATTCAAAACTAATTTTTCATTCCCTTGTTGACCAATGTGCTCTCTAGAAGTATGTTGTTAAGGGACCGGGAAGGTGGTTTGCAAAGGACCCGAGTTCAGCTTCCAGCATCCACATTAGGTGGCTCACAATTGCCAATAACTCCAGCTCCAGGGAGAACTGGACCAGAGGCCTTTGACATCCATGGGCATCTGTGCTCACATGCACACACCCTCAGTCACACATCTTAAGATTCTTCACGTGAGTGGAGGCCCCTAAGTGAGGGAGCTCCTCAGGGACAGTGCGGAGTACCCACCTGCATACGTCTCCCCCAGTGCCTCTAACACTCTCCCCTATCTGGCTTGGCTTCTAATAAAAACTTACTTCTTCAGAGTGCTCACTGATCGTCAAAACTCACTGTCCATATGTTTATTATTATAAACATCTGGGAGATTAAAAACCTACCCAAGACTTGCTCTCAATATTTTCTTTCTGCTGCTCCAGATGATTCTGGAAGGTACCAGACCAGAGGACAACCCATAAGCACTGATTCTGTGTGCTAGACATCACTGTTGTATTTATTCAAGCCAAGAGTGAGGATAACGGATGGAAGCTTTTTAACAGCTATCGGTAGAATTTGGGGCAGTAATTTTATGAGTTATGGAAAAGGTCAGGCAGCAACCGTTAGACTGGAGATGGCCAATTCTACCCTAAAGATCTATAACATTTGAGTTATTCCTACTCTTGGCAACTTCGCTACTCTGTCTGGATTCACAGTTTTTTAAAATTCCATCTCTCCAGCCCCTCTCTTTCCCTCTGGTCCCCGCCTCCCGTGACTCCCGTGGCAGTCAACTGTTATGGAGTGTAAAGAATGACAGGGCTGCTCCTGAGGAGAAAGGCTTTCCCCTCTGGACCCCTCAGCAGTCGGCGGTGGGAAGGCTTTGCTGTCTTCTCTAAGGGAAGCGGTGCTGGTGCTGACAACAGCTCTGGAACTTATGGGCTGACAATGGGTCCCCCACACCCTTCCTGCCGCCTTTGTTCTGTCACAATCTCCCAGGTGGAGTGAGATTGGCCGGCAGAGCAGAGCATCCTGGGATAAATGCTGGGCTGAATGGACCAGCCATGTTGCTACCAGAGACTTCCGCTTTGTTTCTGCTGGGTTTGTTTTGGATTTTTGTTTTTTTGTTTTTTTTTCTGGCTTTTTTTCCTAATGGACAGGTGAATTCCACTTCTGTTGTTAGCACTAATACAGAATCAGATGACTTAAACTCAAAGCCAGGACAAATCTGACTGCATTCAGAAGTTTCCGGAGATTGCTAAAGGCAGTGCCATTGGGCTTGGCACACGCCACCCAAGGGCATCAGATGGCCATCCTCCAAGCCAAAGCCAGCTCAGGGGAGGGCAGACATCTCTCCAGGGAGAAATTCGACCTGGAGAGAACTCTGTTTTCTATCTTCGTACGCTAGCCGCCGTACCTTGGCCGAGCACTTCCCCAGCAGCTCCTTCTGGAATTGGCTTTTCATCGTATGAAGAGGAGCCTGAAGGTCAAAGAGGTCAGGCCCACTTACCCTGTGACTCTCCGGAGCCTGGAAGCCTGGAACCAGCTGCAAACACACTCATACTCGGGAGAAACACATTCAGAGGCTGGCTTCAGCATCTCAGGGTACTGGCTTGACATCTTCCACATGAAAACTCCATAGAGACTAAATACCTTAGTGTTTTCCTGACACCCATTAAGAATAAGGAGTCTGTTCACGGTATACATCCTAACAGCTTGATGACTAGGTAAGGTTGTTTTTTGTTTTTCATAAATTTGACATGAGCTGGAGCCATCTGGGAAGAGGGAACCTCAACTGAGAAAATGCCTCCATCAGACTGGCTTGTGGGAAAGTCTGTGGGGTCATTTTCTGGATTAATGGCTGGCATAGGAAGGCCCAGCCCACTGTGGGTGGTACCACCCCTAGGCAGGTGGGCCTAAGCCATATAAGAAAGGTACTGAGCATGAGCCAGAAGGAAGCAGTAAGCGACATTGCTCTCTGGTCTCTGCTTATGGAAGCTGTGAGGTATCATGCACACTGGCCAGGGTCGCTCTGAACGAAGAAGGGCTTATGAGTAACTTCAGGTCCTGGGCCCCCAAAGATCCCCTCCTCTTCACACTCCAATCTCTTAGCCAGTGGGGAGGTGCCGCTAAGTCCAACAGTGTGTTCCTGCAGCCAACACACAGGGCCCTCAGGGTGCCTGAAAACCTCAAGGTCCATGCACCACTGGAATCCTTGCTCCTCGACATTTGCCCCACACTAGTCACACTCCACTCCTCTCTCTGATACCATATCTTGGAAAGCTGGGCTTCAGCTGTTGCGCTGATAAACAGCACAGAGTGACAGTCTCTGTGAAACAGGACCCAAGGGGTGGCATTCTAAGGTTTGAGAGCTGTGCCAGCCAACAGCTCAAACAGCTCTCTAGCAAGTGACCATGGCTGTTTGAATGAGACAAAAAACGCTGCTTCACCCCAATTTCAGCTACATTTTTTTTTCTCCCGAATGGCCACTGAGTTGTCAGGACACACGGTGTAAGTCATATCTGCTTACTACGTGTCACTGTGAAGTGTCTCTTTGACCATGAGGTGGCTGTCACTATGAATCGGGACTTTGTGGGATCTCTCTCCACCCCTATGCCTCTGAGTTGCCTCCACAGTACTACTAGGGGTCATCTCGGGAGACTGGGTTGTGACTAAGGCAGGGACAAGATCCAGGGTTCACAGCTGTGCTCAGTCCCTGTCACCTGGGAACTGACCAGCAGGACAAATGTCCATCACACTCACTGTTTTGCAACTTTATTTGGAAAGAGAGGTCTCACAATCCTATCCCTCAGAGGGTGGGGGCTGGGTGAGTTGGAAGGAGAGGGGTCTTTGCAATTAGAGTTGGAGAAGCAGAAACGTCTTTCTGATAATGCAGACTCCGTGGAGGAATGTTCTTTTAGTGGCTCCCATGGGGAGTCACCTGCAGGGAGGTCTCTCGGATGGATCAGTACAACAGCACATCATCTGGGGACCCCAGGGCTCCTTCAGTGAATGGATGGCAAGACCTCCTCAAAGAGGAGTAAAAACAGCTCTTGACCCAGCAAGGGTGGCCTCACCCTCAGCTGCTCCCGCAGGGCCTGTGGATGGTCCGTGTGGTAAGACCCCACGGTAGCAAATTAGAAGAGGTGGTGACAACTTCAGGGAAAGGGACTCAGTCTCCACGGAAACGGGGACAACAAAATGAGAGGGTGACACTTTTCCAGCAGGAACCTGAAGGGAGCAGGGAGTCTGTCCAGTCCCCCTCTCTGGTGGCTGCTTTTCCCTCGCATGGGCCTCGGGTTCCTGGGAGCGTCCCTCACAAGCTCCACCACGGCTTGTCTAGCTGGCCCTTCTCAGCTAAACCTGTGTCTGGGTTAGTCCTCCAGCTCCTTCGTGGGTCAGGGAGCTGGGGTGGGAACCCTGCTGCTGCAGGTCCTGCGCAGGTGGGGCAGGCATGGGATATTGCTGTTTGTTGTGTTCTCACAGGACCCAGCTATCCTTGGAGAGGAGAAACAACCACTTCTGAGCCATTTCTATGAGAAAGGAAGCCACCAAGCTCACAGAGGAGAAACAACAAAATAAAAAAGAGAATGGGGAAACCTGCACTTGAAGCCTATTGCCTTGTCTGTCCACTGCTCCCCTGAGAACCCACAGTCACTAGAGAAAAGATGGACTGCTGACAATTTGCATAGCCAGACACCTGCCAACGGTGGCCTGGAGGGGTCAAGTTCCTTTACTTAATGGAGGAGACCACACCTGCATGGGCAGGCTGCTCCCAAGGTCGCGTTAGGTAGAGATGTGCACCTGTGGTTAGAACAGCAGGCCAATGGAAAAGGACCACAGTCTGCTGACTGAGTCCTGGGGACACAGAGCGGTGGGTAGACAAGAGAGAAAATGCGCCACATGGCACAAGCCTGTAAATCTAGCTGTTCAAGAGACTGAGGTAAAAGAGTCACACATTTTAGGCCAGTCTAGGCTGCAGAGTGAGTTCAAGGTCAGCCTGGGTAACTTAATGAGATCCAGTTTCGAATAAAACATTTTTACAATGTCTGCAGCTCAGGGGTCTAGTGGCTGCTTAGCAAAAACAAAGCCCTGGGTTTAATCCCTAGTCCTGGAGTAAAAGGAAGAAAGGGGAAGGGGGGGGGTGCGGTGGGGGGGGGGGGGGTTAGGGGAGGTGTACAAGACATGGCAGACATGCTAGTCCCTCATCTAGAGAGGAAGCCGGTCTCCTGTCACATTCCAGGGGTCTGGGGGTCATCCTTACTTTGACAAAGTCTCTGAATATGCTCAAGATTACACATTTCAATATGATCCCCCATTATATTGTTCCAGCCAGGCAGGTGTTTTTTAACCCTTTTGGAGACGACAGCGTTTTCACGGCAAGGTGCATCCAGCTGCAGGAAGCCATGTAACACCCATTTCACACAACCCAGAATGGCTTTGGAGGTGCCTAGAGGGAGGGAAGCTTGTCACAGCCCATGATAGAGACTGATGTGTGTGCTGCCGTCTGTGAAGGACATCCCAGGCCTGATTGGTCCCATTGCTAGCTGTGAGGCTCTGGCTGACCCATAGCCTCTGTCATGACAGACCTGTAGGAATTATGGTTCCCTGTGAGGCTCTAGCCGACCACCGCTGTGCTGGCAAAGATGCTTCACTGGTCTAGACAGGTTTGATTTGGCTTATTACAGGAGATGCCGTGGCCTTTGTTACACATTCAAGGCACGGGAAAAAGCCATTCTTCATGGTCTTTGCTAGAACACAGTCCAAGAAGGGAGTCCTGCGAGGGGAATTCTTCATGCCTGTGAAAAAACTCCAGGAAAACAAGACCTGAGTCTTGTGACCTCAGTTTCTTCGAAGACACGGATTGTTCTTGGAATGTGTTTTTGTGCCTCTCCCAGGTGTGGGGGACAGGGGTGAGTTCACTTTAGATTACTCCTCACAAGTGGCTATTGTTATTGTTTACATGCCTAGGTGGAAAAATACGTTTTTTGGAACGTGCAGCTTCTGATTGCATACAGCTCGAACTCATGAGAATTTTACCTCATGTCACGTTTCTTAACCCTCAGAGTATAAATGGTCTGAATAAAGTCGGCTATTGCATGAGACCCCCTCATTTTTAGGCTCCATTCTCCCAGGTCCCACCGCCTCTACATGGTAAACGGTCTTCATGTTAGATAACCTACTTACCAACTTCATCCCTGATGTTCGCAAGTTCAATCGACAGCTCTTTTTCTTTGGCAAGGGCACTTTCACTCTAAAAAAAACCAAAAAACAGGTCCTGAGGGTCCCCTCATGTGACATGAGCATGGGTCACGTGTTTAACAAATAAATCATATTAAACAAGCAGGGCTAGCCCTGAAGGTGAGGAACATTCTCCTTACATAAAAATCGACAGAACCAAGTCAGACTTGTTCATTTGCAGTATTAATATACAATAACATCCCCAGCCATCCTTTCTCTGTATCACACGGTTATATCATCCTGGAATAACTCTGAGTACATCTCTGTTCTACACATTAACGTACTAGCGTAGATTATTATAGTCTACAAATTCTCATTTGATTTTTTTATGATAGTAAGTGATTCTTGACCATGAAAAAACCCATGATTATATATATATATACACAAGCTTAATTTTTAAAAACACAATTATTCCCTTAAGCTTATTCTTTGCCCATAACTAGTTAGGTATCTAATGAATAATGAAACTCAGAGCAGAAGCCCTGGCATGCATTTCTCTCCTAAGACCCGACAGTGAGGTTTCCATGAGTTTCTACCACTCTGGACATTACTATAAGGCATTGGAGGTACCATACATTTGAAGTATTATTTAGAGCAAAGGCCATTTGTAACTCACTGGTCACTTGTTTTCACATCAACTATATTCTGTGATATAAAACAGTCAAGCACCTGAAGACACACTACATATTCAGTCTGCATTTATGACTCACCACAGATGGATTCTTAGGATTTACTGCTGATAATAAGGAAATACTCATACGTCAGAGACACCAGCTCTTCAGAGAAAGTCCCCAGCAGTCAACGGAATGTACTCTTAATGAAAACTGATATCCAGAGGGACCTCCTTTGGCTATAAGGTTAACCAAACACATAACATGGGTGTCTTCAAGGACCATTGTCTGTAGGTCTGCATGTTCAGTGTCTCCCAAAAGTCTGTGTTAGAGGCTCGATTCCCAGGGGCAGGACCAGGAGGTGCTGTGACTCTCCTGGTGGGGTGGGGTCTAACGGGAGGTATTTAAGTCATTGGGACCGTACCCTTTAGAAAGATTTCAGGACACTGGTCTTTTTTTCTTCCTAGCTATGAGGTAGAAGCTTGTTCTGTCTCCAGCTCCCAACTGGTTCCATCCAGCATGCCCTCCTGAGGCCCAAAGCAATGGCTCATCTGATCAAAGATTAGGACATCTGAAGCTGAGCGCTAACTACCCCTTTCTGTTCACAGGTTAATTATGTCGGATATTTTGTTACAGTGTTGGAAGACTAACTGTCACAATGCTCCTTAATTACCGACACCCTTGCCTTCCATGACTGTGCTGCTTAGATTTTTGTCAACTTGACACAGACTAGGGTCACCTGGGAAGAGGGAACCTCAACAGAGGAATTCCTTCCATCAGATAGGCCTGTGGGTGTGTCTGCGGGGGCATCTTCTTGATTAATGATTGATGTGGAAGGGCCTAGCCCACTGTGGGTGGTGCCACCCCTGGACATCTGGTCCTGCATTGTCTAAAGAAAGCAAACTGAGCAAGCCATGGGGAGCAAGCCAGTAAACAATGTTCCTCCATGGTTCCCGCCTTAACTGTACTCAAGGAAAGGATGGACTGTGATTGGGAGATGTAAGCCAAATCAACCCTGTTCTCCCCAAGTTGCCTTTGATCATGGTTTTTTATCATCACAGCAGAAAGCCAACTCAGATAGTGGCTATTTGAAAAGCTAATAGATGCAGAAAGAAAACCCAGCATTTTCGCCTCATTTAAGGTACCATGAGGTATAATAATGCACACAGATCATGTTGGCTCACTCTCCAAATGAAGAAGGGCTTAGGAGCAAATTCAGTCCATGGGCTTCCAAACATCTACTCATCTGCATGCTCGATGGTGGGCCATGATGAGGACATGTAAGTCAAATTAAACCTTTTCCTCTCCAGGTTGGTTTGGGCAGTGTTTTATCACAGCAACAGAGAACCAAACCTCGCGTGAACCTGCTCTCCATGGGACTCGAGGCAGTTCCCACAACTGTGCTTGTGAGTCAGCAGCATTTAGAAAGAGGATCTCAACCAATGGGTTGAGACCCTTTGGGAGTCGAATGACCCTTTCATGGGGGTCACCTAAGACCATCGGAAAACACAGATATTTATGTAATGATTCATAACAGCAGCAAAATTACAGTTATGAAGTAGCAATGAAAATAATTTTATGGTTGGGGGTCACCACAACGTGAGGAATAGTATTAAAGGGTCACAGCTTTAGGAAGGTTGAGAACCACTGATTTAGATTAAGGTAGTTTACTGTGGGGTCCTGGGAGAACCTCAGGTCATCCAAAAGGCCTTTCTTAAGCAATGTCATGATATTCACAATGCTGGACTGAAACTGTGTTGTCATGATAGATAGCTGGAGAAGCAGCTCAGTGGTCCAGTTGCTATTTGCCACCAGTAAGCCATGGCATAGGTACCAACAATTGTCAGCTAACAAGTCTTTTGAGAATGTCTACCAAAAGATCTAATTGTGAAGAGCAGTGGACCCTGCGTTGTCCAAGCATCTTGGTCTTACTCGAATTCTTGACTCCCAAGCTGATGCTGTTAGGTGAGGGCTGTGGGAGGTGATCAGGTTGTGAGGGGCGAGCTTTCGTGAGTGGGATTAGCACTCTTGTGAAAAAAGGACACTAGGAAGGGCTGACTTCGTCCACAAGTGCAAGCAAGACCACCGAGAAGGAGCTGTCTTGGAGTGCTCGGGCCCTGTCAGAAACTGGCCCTACCTTGGCGCTGGATTTCCCAGCCTCGCAGCTCTGAGACATAAACTTCTACGGTTTATGCAGCAAAGTTGGAGACATTGTGCTACGTCAGCATTAGTCAGCTAAGACTGACTCCCATGCCATTCACAAAGCTCTGTTGTTCCTTCAGCCCATGGTAGCTCTGCTTTCCCGGAATTCAGGCAGTGATGATGCCACAGAGCTTCCTAATCCTCAGAAGATGCCACTTCAAATGTCATGGTTGGTGCACTGGGTCATAACGGGGTTAAAGGAATGAGCAGATGTAATACAACCACAATAGCGCTTACATGAGTGTTGGTGGTGGTGCAGATCCACAGTTCCCTTTGACTTTATTTGTAGCTAGATAACATCCATTGTAATAGGTACTCCTCTATAATAATCACCTATATTCTGGTTCTGTCTGTCTGTCTGTCTGTCTGTCTGTCTATCTATCTATCTATCTATCTATCTATCTATCTAATCTATCTATCTATCTATCTTTCTATCATCTATCATCTATCGCATCTATCTATCTATAATCATCTATCATCTATAGCATCTATCTATCTATCTATCATCTATCAACTATCTATTGGTGTGTGATATTTTGATGGCACTCTGACACTCCCAAGACTGCCAATAAAGTTAAACCTTGAACCAGAGGGCGGAGTCAACATTCAGCGGGCCAGAGTTAACTTTTGAGTCTTTGGCAGACCCAGATTACGATAGAGAGACACAGGAAGGAAGAGGGAGAGGCTTAAAAAGACTCAAGTTTTATTTTTCCGGCTGGGAAGGTGGAGAGGCAGGACCAGCTGATCGTTTCTCCATCACTCTACGGATCTATCAGGTTTTTACTCCAATATCAGACCCCCGAGTTTTATTTAATAATAGAACAATGTAAGTAATCGCTTCATCTGTCACCTATCATCTATCTTATTTATCATCTATTTTCTACTTATCAAGTATCCATCATCTGTTTATCTATTACCTATCATTTATCTATCTGTCATCTATCTATCCATCTGATCTACCTATTTATTATTTTACAGTGTAGAGTCAAAACCCAGAGTGGTACATATGCCAGGAAGAGACTTTAACACCAAGCTACATCACTAACCCTGTGCTCTGATCTCTTTAGTACCACTCTCGACTCTGCACTGACTCTAAAGTCTGTGGGCGTGTGTGTGTGTGTGTGTGTGTGTGTGTGTGTGTGTGTGTGTGTGTGTCGGGTCAAACCTAGGGCTTCACACAATGCCAGGCCTGTGTTCTATGACTGAGCCATATCCCCAGCCATCTCACTTTTGACACAGTTCAAAGAATGTGGAGGCCAGAACAGGGTTAAAGTGCTCTTTTCAAACTGATCCCAGGATGTTTACACTTGTTCTAATGGTACCCTCCAATGGCCACCTGACAGCCACCTTATATTAATTTAGTGCTTTGGAGAAGGGTCATTTCAGTATTTACATTGTAAAAAAAATAGTAAGAAAACTAACTTACTTCTACATCAAGGACAATTTGGAAAAGTCACATCCTCTGCTTTGCAAACACAGAGGGCAGAGAACTAAAATCTTGGGCAGATTAGTCAAAGAACAGGACGAGAAGGCATCTGCAGAGTCACAAAGGTTCAGACAGTGTCTGGCAGCAAATCATCAAAACCCAACAAAAACAGCAAACTCACTCCAGCCTCAAACCCAAAGCCCATGGCTTCCTCAGCTTCCCACTGTAGCCAGCACCTGATGGGTACAGCACCATCCCTCGGTGCAATCCCCCACATCAAATCAAACAGCCCCGAACCTTCCAGGTGAGTGGTAGGAAAGAAATGGACCCCAGAAGGAAAGTGACGAAGCTCTAGAACATTCTGGCTAGAGATTATTTACTATTTAACAAAGGTTGCTAATGCTAAGTCCTTCCAAACGCTTTTTTTTAGCCAAGCATAGAATAATTGTCTCCTTTCCCTACTTCCTCAAATAGAGCCATCGCTGAGTATCCATAGAGGCTGATTTCCAGACTCCTCCTGGCCAGGATACCCAAATCCACATGCACTCAAGTCCTATACATAAAATAGTGCCATGTGTACAGAGAACCTGGTCCTATCCCCTCTAGACCAGTACTTCTCAACCATCCTGACCCTTTGATACAGTTATACAGTTCCTCTTGTTGTGGTGACCCCCAACCATAAAATTATTTTGTTGCTACTTCATAACTGTAATCCAATACTGTTATGAATTGTAATGCACACATCTGTGCTTTCTGATGGTCTTAGGCAACCCCTGTGATAGGGTCATTTGACCCCCCAAAGGGACTTCAATCCACATGTGGAGAACCTGCTCTCCTGTAGAGTTAAAACCACCTCCCTTTGCTTACAACACCGAAGACGGTGTAACCTCCTTGTGAATAGTTGCTTCTCTGGACTATTTAGGGAACAATTGCGACCCCAAAACCCAAATGCCTCTGCGTTTTCAGTACCAATGCATTTTTCCTCAATAGTTTGGATCCATGGTCAATTCACTGAAGCCGTGGTTGCAGAAAGTACAGATCCAGAGAATCACTGGGACTGGTAATGAGCCCCGGGCTTTTTTTTTCCATGTGTGGGGAGGTAACAGGGACTGCGCAGTAAAGGAACCAGCTGACTTAGAAATGGGAAATGCAGGAGTTTCAACCCAGGGCCCAATTATCACCAAACACTGTGCACACCAAGATTCTCCCCTCCCCTCCTCACTTGCGTGGGTGTAGCCTCAAGAGCCAGATTGGACAGGGATTGGATCTAGGACTCCTGATGACACGACTTGTCCCATCCGACCGGAGGAGAGGCTGCCACTGCATCTGACTCTGTGGGAAATTCTCTAGCTGTACCCCCGACCCCTGCCTCCACCCTGACAGCTCAGACTACCCAGGCTGGTCCTTGAAACTGATTTGTGGCTTGCATGTGGGGATATTTCCAGTGTCTGGTGCCTCTTCAGCACAGCCTTCCGGGTTGTAACTCCAGCTAGGGTCGCTGTTTGCTTCCCCCTGCCAGTTCCAGACAAACCTTTCTGATGTCCCTGGACACATTCCTGCTGAAGAGGCTGGCTCGGCTCTGCCTTAGCTTGCCAAGGCCAGCCTGCCTGTTCTGCCTGTTCCGGCGAGAGAGTCTTTCTTCCTTAATGCTTGCTTTGGAAATGATAGCAATCTTCTAATTTATGCATCAAGTTATTTTGTGTTTCCTGAAAGCCAAACCAGAATGACGTCATGACGTCTGCAATAGAGTCAACAGCTATGACTGTAGGACCAGCATTTTCCAGATGAACACCAAGGACACCTTCCTTTGTTTTGTCCTTGTACCCATCAGGGGACCACAGAGTCCAGCAGAAGTCTTGATCTTGAGAGGCCCTTAGTCTCTGGGGACTCTTAAGATGCCTTCTATGAGGATCTCAAGTCACCCTTTCCGCTGTTCCCTTGGTGATGACAGGGTG
>CABHPH010147957.1:31487-49444 GCA_902168325.1 Peromyscus nudipes | reverse complement strand
CACTTGTCTGGAGTCTCCCAGTGAGGGGCTGGGGGCGTGGCTTAGTGGTAGATCACTTGCCTAGAATCCTACAGTGAGGGGTTGGGGGTGTGTCTCAGTGGTAGATCACTTGTCTGGAGTCTCCCAGTGAGGGGCTGGGGCGTGGCTTAGTGGTAGGGCACTTGTCTGGAGTCTCCCACTGAGAGGTTGGGGGCGTGGCTTAGTGGTAGATCACTTGTCTGGAGTCTCCCAGTGAGAGGCTGGGGGCGTGGCTCAGTGGTAGGGCATTTGGCTAGAATCCCCTAGTGAGTAACTGGGGGTGTAGCTCAGTGGTAGAGTACTTACATAGACTTCTTAAGTCCATGATTCCAACCCCAGTACTATTTTTGAAAAATAATGGAGTCCTCTCTGGCAGGTATTTATCCCAACTACATATTGCCTTACAAGAAAGGTGTGGATTTGGTTGGCAGAATCTACATATGTTGAAGCTGAAATTAATATGGCTCACTTACTTAGTAGATTTTTCAAGAGAGTCTTGTCCTTTCTTCTCTAGGTCTTAAGCATTTCCAGCTCTACTTTCCATTTGTCAAAAAGTCTCCCTTTTTGCAAGATTAGATACCAGAGGACCTTTGCACAGCACTGCTGAGTGAAGACCCATGTGCTCAGGTCTAATTTGACTGGAGGCCTGTTTGTATGTTATCTCATGTTAGTGGACACAGTGTGTCCAGGTTTGAAGTCCTATCTGAAAGGCACACACATCCAGGGCACTTATTTTACTCTCAGCTACTTGAGAACCCTGGTATCCTGGAGGGATGGCAGAGCAAGGTTTAGGGATGGGTTTGGAAGCCCTTCATGTTTGGATCTCGGCTGCACAGGATGCCAACCTATCAATCACAAGCAAGTTACCCACCCTCTCTGTACCTCGGTTTCCTCCTCTCTAAGAAGAAGGTGATAATACTGTTTCCTTAAAGGTGGCTTTGGAGTTTATAGAGAAAATTGAGGCGATTTGGGGTGATTCAGGCACACAGTGAGTACTCAGTTAATGCAGCTGGCAGTGGCAGCAGTCACAGTCCTAGATCTGGGCATATGCTGATGTATGGGGAGGACAAGGTAATGTGAGCAAAGAGGGGATGCTACGGTTTGTATATGGAGCATCTCCACAGACTCTCTGTGTGTTGGAGGCTCTGGTCTCACCTGGTAGGGCTTCTGATAGGTGACTGGATCTGGAGAGTGAGGTCACCAACTCCATCAGTGGATGAGCCCATAGCTGAATCTGCTAAGACAAGATGGTGCTAGTTCATAGGTCAAAGGTCACTGAGAGAACGAGTTTGAAGAGGATATCTTGCCCTGCCTCTTCCTGTCTCTGTTGCTTCCTGGCTTCCCTGAGGCAGCAGTTTTCCTCTGCCACACCCTACTGCCATGAAGTTATTGCCTCACCACAGGTCTGCAGGCAGCGGAGCCTCTGAAGCCATGAGGCGAAATCCTTTTTTTTGCCTTGTAAGTCAGTTTGTCGGGCCTTCGGTCACAGCAGTGGGAAGCTAATGCCAGAGAAAGAACCTGAAGGAGCCTGAGGAGACCACCAAGGGGAGAAATAAGAAAGGGGTTGGGAGAGACTGAGGAGCTGAGATCTTGCAGGAAGAGCCAGAATCCACCTCTGACAGCCCAACACGGCTACACGCACACTGCCTTGCTTTTAGTCTGGAGCAGGACAAACCTGGCCTGGCCCATCTGATTGTGGATCAAGGTAACAAAGCAAAGCCCAAAGCATGGTAGGTTCCCAGCTGGGCTTCCTTGTGGATATGAGGAAGAGCAGGAATGTAATTCAGCCCATGGTCTCACCTGCCCTGGTAGTGGACACAGCATCACAACTGGCCAGGTGGTCCCAAGAAACCCAGAGAGAGTTAGACACAGGGTTAACGCCAGCACCACTTCAGCCCTGCATTCTTCTATTCATTGTTTCCATTGGCACACAGGTTTCCATGTCTTGTTAATCAATTTTGGTGATGGTGGGGTGCTGTCTATAAGTGTCCCCAACACTGTGAAGGAAAACGTCTCCATGGAACATGACTTAAAATAACATCACCTCTTCCTGAATGTCACATGGCATCAGGCACATCAGATAGAGCAGTTGCTTTTGGAGGTTCCGTTTGCATTGTGTTCCTCTGAGAAGCAGGTCCCGTGAATGGAGTTACATCACCAAGGTTGAGTTGACATATCAGAGCCTAGCATTTGAACCATGTCTCTCTCTGACAGGGTCAACAAGAAAGAGAACACATTCAAAGAGGAGCCTGGATGCCTGGGAGGGTGAGGGAAGTCAGAAGTGGGGACACTGAGCCTTGGAGACCATGGCCACAGATCTGCTCTCTGGGCTTCTGGGTCAAGGTGGCTAGTCCGATGCCCATGGGCCCCACACTGGGAACAGTCAGGCAGTAGTTAGCATCCTTACTGTGCCCAGTCACTGAGGGAGTGAGTCTTTATGGGACTCTGGGTCCACACTCACACTCGGGGAGGCTTCAGTCTGAAAATCTGGAGCGTAGAGATGCAGGTGATTCACTAAAACATGAGCGAGGGTCCATCGGGGATGAGGAGGAAGAAGATAGCCATGAGGGGTGCTGGGGAAGCTCTATGTGGGCTCAGTACACCGTTCATCTACTCACACAGGCTGCAACGAGAGCTAGCTCTCCAGGCAGTTGACATGGGCAAGTGAGTCCCAGGGGTAACAATAACTCAACCTAGGGAATAGGTTGAAGAGAGGCCTGCTTGCATCTACCACTAGGAATTCTCTAAATCTCTGCAGGCATAAAGAGAAGTGAAGTGGGCCAAGGGGTTAGGGACAGCTACATCTGTCAGCATCAGTGGCCAGATTGTCACTCCTAAAGGTGACTTTGGAACATGGAATCTAAGAAGGACTCAGATGTGTCAGTGAGTAACAATGAAAAGTGAAGATGCAGGAGCTGGAGATACAGCTCAGTAGCTAAGAGTGTGTACTGCTCTTGCAGAGGACCCAAGTTCAGTTCCCAGCACCCACATCAAGGAACTCACAACAGCCTTTAACTCAAGCTCCACGGGATCTGATGCCCTCTTCTGGTCTCTTCAGGCACTTGCATTCACATGCATTGTATAAACCCACACTTAGACACACATAATTTAAAAATTAATAAAGTGTTTTTTGAAATAGATGGCTCAGAGAGACACTTCACAAAAGCACATTCCATGCCACCATCAGTGAGCAAACAAGAAGTGGCTTTATCCTGTTACTAACCAGAGAGGTGCCCTGAGACCCTGACCAGACAGCACCCACAAAATGACAAGCATGAGGAGACAGGATGCAGCATGCAGGCTGAGGCCCTGGACCACGGGAGCTCTGGGGTGACAGTAGGGATCAGAGCAATCAGTTTGCAAATGCACTTGACAGTGTCTACACTGAACACCCTCTACCCTTCAGAAATAAACCCAGCAAAAACAAGTGCACATGCCACCAGCAGTACCGTATATAATTGCCCCAATCTGGGAGCTATCCCAACGGCCGTCACCACGAGAATGGATAAATGGACCATTGGAGCACTTCACGTGACAGATCACTGTAGGCGTGCTATGCCTTGATTTAAACATTTCTAAAAATGACTTGGTTTGGGGAAAGTAGGAGGCACACAGCCCTTCTGCTCCCCGTTGCTGGGGATGGTACTGTCGGTGTCAGTAATGAGATGTGGCTTTGACAGCATGAGGCAGACCTGAGACACTTTGCTTAGGGTTCAGGGCTGTGAGGTAGTACTTTCGGGGAGCACTTCTGATCAAGGTCAGAACTCCTCCCACCACTCCCAAGACCACACATTCAACCTTCCCACGCTTCAGAACCCACGCTGCCTCCAATGCTGTCAGCCTACACTGAATAACACCCCAGGAAGTCTCCCAGACCTGTACCCCAGCCATCTCTAGACAAGGTTCTCTGGCCACTCCACTTCCACTTGTAACTGTGGCACCGTGAAGACCCTGTGCCACTGGGATCCTTAGGAATATAATGTCCTTCTTGAATCAGTGCTACATCCAAACTACAGGGACCCTGTCGAGCTATGGAATCTTTTGTGTTTTCCTCTCTTTATAGGCTGTCCCAAAGCCACCCTGGGGTCTAAATGATCTCCAGTAACTCATTTGTTTGTTTTTTAAGGATTTACGTTCATTATATTTGTGTGTGTGTGTGTGTGTGTGTGTGTGTACCACATGTGTGTGCTGTGCCCAAGGAGGCCAGAAGAGGATGTCAGATCCCTTGCAGCTGGAGTTATAAGCAGTTGTGAGCCACCCTACGTTGGTGCTGGGAACTGAACTCAGGTCAGCTTTTACCTGCACAACCATCTCTCCAGTCCTGATTTGCCTTAGAACCTATGTTCTTACCAAAGAACATACACTCCTTTTTTGTGTGTTTTTTTGTTTGTTTGTTGTTGTTGCTGTTGTTTTGCTTTGTTTTTCGAGACAGGGTTTTTCTGTGTAGTTTTGGTGCCTGTCCTGGATCTTGCTCTATAGACCAGGCTGGCCTTGAACTCACAGAGATCCACCTGGCTCTGCTTCCCGAGTGCTGGGATTAAAGGCGTGTGCCACCACTACCTGGCCCGGAACATACACTCTTTAGGGACAAAAGCCAGGTTGTTTGGGTTTCTAGCGCTAGCTAGCCCCCAGTGTCTGAGTCAAGATGGGTGCTAATGAATCATGGGCTGAAGAATCAGTTGACTAAGCAGCAGGTGGTCGTGGCCACAAGTGCTACCAAGTTAGGTGAGTCCCTCAGGTCGGAGATTACAAAGAGCAGTGATAACCCACCACAGGCTGCTGGGAAGATTTTATTATACACATCTTGCAACTTGGAAAACTGAGTCTTGGGAGGAGCGAAACCACGCTCATGTAAATACAGCTAAGATGTAAGCTCCTTTGTCCCTCCCTGGGCTTAAAGGCACAGGACCCTTCAACCACCGCTGGTCAGCCTACAGCACCCTCTTTTGAGATGCAAATATGAAGGAAGACAAAAGGAGTAGCCAGAGAGACCCCAGCAAGGTGTAACAAATACAGCTCCTGGAACGTGTAGGATGCCTTCCCCTCCCCTCGGCCCCTCCTAGGGCTATGCTGGAGGCTATCACAACCCACTATACTCAGAGACTGTTTGCTTCATTAATGGAGGCAGCTCCCAAGACAGCCCAAGCCACCAATGATTGGCCACACTGACCAGATCCACAGTGCCTGGCAGGCATCAGGTGACTCAATTACAGGTACTGTTGAGCTAGACTTCCAGGGCACATTGGGGCCATTTCTCAGGACATCAGGCCCACATCTGAAGGGCCTGGCCCTAGAGACTGCGAAAACCTTCCTGGCAGCTGGAAACTAAAGCTCTGTCATCTCCATGGGTGCCTCTTCTTCCTGCCGTGCCCTGTGCACCCACGGTGTCTAGCTTAGAGTTCTGGAAGGATCGGCATGCCAAATGTACAAAATCTTTCATGCTGGGGAGGCCTGGGCTATTCACCAGTTCCACAGTGTGGTAATGGTTACTTAGCCTTTTATATAAGCCAGGGAGGCTCCAAGTCACCCTCACTCATCGCCACCCCTCACCCCACCGCACAATCTTTTTTTTTTGGGGGGGGGGTTTCGAGACAGGGTTTCTCTGTGTAGCTTTGCGCCTTTCCTGGAACTCACTTGGTAGCTCAGGCTGGCCTTGAACTCACAGAGATCCGCCTGCCTCTGCCTCCCGAGTGCTGGGATTAAAGGCGTGCGCCACCACCGCCCGGCTTCACCACACAATCTTGCAGGTATCCTAGTATGTTTCAACTAGGTGAAGCAGAAAGTGTGGACTCAGTGTAGATTCTCAGGGTAGCAGCAGGCCCTCTCCAGAGGTGGGAGGGCCCTGACAGCCCCTGCAGGAAGGAGAGACAATTCTCACTGGTCCAACATGTGACATCAAAATGTGGCCTGTGTTGAAGTAATATGGAGAAGAAGACCCCACCCACCTCCTTCCAGCCTCTTATGGGAAGATTGCACTGCATACTCCCATGCCCACAAGCCCTTGTCCTTAGTAGAGCCCAGGGAGGGAGCTTCCTCAGAGGCTGCCAAAGGGAACACACATCTCCCCAGGGTGCAGGTCTGTGTCACATTTGCCACTGTAAGCCCTGCACTGGGCTGGGTTGCTCCAACACACCGATCAACCACAACTCTAGGTTATGTGGTAGGTAAATGTGCTCTTTCCTGGAGTTGCAAAGGGCCACAGACACCGAGGTGGGCAAGAGAAATGGACAAGCTTGGAGTTTTGGGGAATCAAAAGTCTGAGTTTAAGTGGAGCTACACTCTTTGGGAGACTCCATGGGAGAGCTTAGCCTGTGCCTTCCAAGTTCCCAGGGCCTCCCTGACCATCCAGCAGGTTCTAACTGAGATCCATATCATGCTACAGCTTATGAATGGTGTAAATCCTGAGAGTTCCAGTGTTGAATGTTAATCTCCAGTGTAGAATGTGTTTGATGTTCTGGGGTCAGAACTCAGCACCTTGTGAAGTGCTAAGCAGCTGGAAACTCAGCTGACTAGTTGCTGGGAGGTGGTACCTTTGTGAGGGATTTAGGAATGAGAAAGGCATTTGGGTAGTGCTCTGTAATTGAATACCTGTGGCTTTACAGGAAGATAACCTAAAGGATATAGGTGTATTTATTATATACTCTCTGTCTTTCACAGTGTGATGCTGTCTGCTACTTTTGGAATCTATCAGCAAAAATGTCTTCACATTTGACCTTGGATCTCCAGAGCTGGGGGTTAAAATTAACCCACCTCTTTTCTTCCTGATTTACCCAGCCTCAAGTGTTTTATTACAACATGAACTGATATACTGTGCCAAACTATTTTCAACTCCGTTTTCACATGGCCATCACCTCTACAAGTCTTTGGGGTATCCCTTGGTCTTTCTCTTACAAGGATGTGCATAATAACATTTGGGGTTCATGCAGATAATCCAAGATAAACTGCTCTCAAGATTCTTGAATTAGATTTTCATGCAGTGTAAAATTCATTCTTATTGCCATGTAAGGCAGTATTCACAGGTTCTGGGTGTTGGGGAACAAATATAACTTTGGGGGCTGACACTTTCTTTTATTTTTTCTTTTACCCACTGAAGTTTCTGCCTATGTAAGTTGTGTGTGGTGGCACACTTCCATAATCCTAGCATTCAGGAGAATATTGTGGGAGGGTATAAGAATGGCCTGAGCTATGCAGTGCCTAGTGAGTTCCAGGCCAGCCTGGGCTATATAGTGAGTTACAGGTTAACCTCAGCTACAGAGTAAGACTACCTCAAAATAGACATATGTATATAATATATATATTATACATATGTAGAGAGAGACATATATAGACAGACAAACAGATGATAAAATAGCATGTGATAACTTGGGGATGATGGGCAAGGATATTGTCATTTGGTGCTTAGAGCAAACCCAGTGCCAGTTGCTCCATTTTACAACACTGGGTATAGGTGGCAGGTGGGGACAGCTGTGACATTGACATGATGATAAAACAAACATTTAAAGGCTCTAGTCATCCACATTCTGACTTCTTCCTCATCTACTTTTGTAGTAAAACCGTGGACTGGCCTTTGGT
This sequence comes from Peromyscus nudipes, assembly GCA_902168325.1. Lineage (NCBI taxonomy): Eukaryota > Metazoa > Chordata > Mammalia > Rodentia > Cricetidae > Peromyscus > Peromyscus nudipes. Next base: position 41,854 of record CABHPH010147957.1, on the reverse strand, counting down.
GGCTGGCAGTATAGATCCTGGAGCATAAAAGGGCTAGAACTAAACCCTACTCTTACCTTAGTTTCCTTACAACGATAGTTTCATAACACGAGAATCCACGTGGAAGGGCAGACAGTGAACCTAGCTTGGTGATGAAGAAGATGATGACGATGGTGATGATGGCAGTGTGAATATGGCTACTATCTTTTGAGCCTCTGAGTCGCTACTCCAGGTCTAAGGACCTTTAATCTCCATACCAGCTCTAGAAGATGGAGCAGTAGAAACCGTTTGAGATTTGTGAGAGCTACACGTGAACCAACTGCAGAACTAGGGGACCACTTTCTTGGATTTCTTGAAAAACATAGTGTGGCAATGCACCTGTTCTGTTTCTATGTATTTTGTGTCTGTTTGTCTTTACTGTCACCCCTGTAAATGCCTTTAGGTGAATGTGACCTTTGATGGTTGTTGTATCCCAGGGCTTGGCGGTGTCTAGAAGAGATGGATGGTTAGACACATGGATGGACACATATATGAATACATGGACTTCCAAACAGGTGGATAGATGAATTTATGGACAAGTGGCTGGGTGGATTCATGAACACATGGATGCATGGACAAATAAATGGATGAATGAATAGACACATGGACATATGGATGCATGCATGCATAGATATATGGGCTGATGGATGGATGGATGGATGGACAAACAGATGGGCAGATGGGCAGATAGATATCTAGATGGACAGACTTATGGACATATGAACAGACAGATAGATAGACAGATGGATGGATAATACGCTGTCCTAGATAGCAAGGGCCAGGCCTCATGCCCACTCTTCTCAGAGCCTGCCTCGTCACACATTTAGTTAATGTTGGTGAAGGGCCAACACAGTAGCACGGTGACATTTCTCTTTCCTCTGGTGCACATTTCCTCACGTCTAAACATGGGCTGAAAAACATCCAAGCTTTTCATAGTGATTTCGTTTCCAGAAATTTCCAAGCCCTGACTCTGAAGTAAGCAAGCCTGTGCTGGGTCTCCACACAGCCCAACATAGCTCAGGATTGCTAATCACCTCAGAATTGTTGTGTTACTAACTGACAACACAGAGCAACACCAACCTGTCTTCCCACTAATGTTAATTTCAACCCCCCAAAAAATGTTGCTAAGACATATTGTTGGCCCACCACAGATGTTCCTTCCCTCTGATGTGAGACATACTGGAAAGCAGGAGCTGGACGCCTTGACAGATTCCACGTCCCTTTGATGATAACTACGGTCAAGCTGCTCTCCCACCACTTAGACCTGCCAGTTATCCGGCCATCCCCCTGTGGGGAGGTTCATACTGGGCTGCAGAGTAATTCTGTACACCCTACCCCCGCCTGCTGGTAAGGTGATAAAGGTAATCAGGTATGTCGTTTCATCTCTGCAGCAAATTTCTCTGTCTTCAAAGTGTCCAAAAGGACCTCCTGGTGGAGCATTAAGTAGAATCCAGTTGTTCTTTCCTAGAGCTGTTCAGGGGGTAGGGGTGACATCTTAAGAACTATGGTTCACAGAGGGTGGGGGTGACATCATAAGAACTATGGGTCTTCATTTTGTGACTGCAATTTTTAACCTGCCCCGGGAGGTGAAGTGAAGAGTCACATACCCAGCTTTTTACAAACACAAGCAGCAGTCAGGGGTGGTGGCACACACCTTTAATCCCAGCACTTAGGAGGTAAAGGCAGGTGGATTTTTGTGGGGTGGAGGCCAGCCTGATCTACAGAGAGAGTTCCAGGTCAGCGAGATTACATATTGAGATCCTTTCTTAATCAAACCAAATAAATAAAAAACAGTACAGCACAAAGGTCTGGTCTGGTCCCATTTTATCTATCATGGTGTCCATTTTTAAGACTAGATATGTGTGGTTTCAAGAGTTACAAAGAAGATCCTACCCAGTTCTTTGTGGCACTGAGGCCCTTACCTTACCATGCAAGGGTTAGGTTGGTATGACCATCAGCAAAGGGAGAAAGGTGTGCTGTGTGCTGTAGGACACAGCAGTACCAGTCCATCAGGTCATTTGTGCTCTCTGGTAGGCAGAGTATTTCCTCCTGGTCTGGCAGTTTATCTTTAAAAATCTCGCTAGCTACAGTGGCTATGTCAGAGGGAAGGGAGGGGAATAGGAAAGGAGAGAGGGAGAGAGAGAGGAAGGGAGAGAGGAGGAGGGGGAGAGGGAGAGACTGATTTGGGGTTTGGAAAGGGAGAGCTGGGGCCCAGTGAAGCACTAAGGAACTAGACTCATGTCGGAAGCACAACACAGAGTGTAGTCAGAAGCAAAAGGCCCCTTCTGGAATTTGTGTCATGTTGGCAGCCCTACAGATCCACAGCAGCAATGCCAAGAGGAAGAGAATGGGGAGGTGCAGATGCACCATCCCGGGGAATGGACCCTGGGCCTTCAGCATGCAAGATGAGTGCTCAGCTGTGGACCTGCTACACAATTTTGAGACAGAAACTCTCTAAGTTTCCCAGGCTGACTTTGAACACGTGATCCTCCTGTCTCAGCTTCCTGAGAAGCTGGGATTATAGATCTGTACCAACAGGCCTGGCTCAGGCCAGGGAACTCTTACAGTGGAGTTACTGTAACAAGTACCTGCCTCAATAACCTTAAAAAAGAAGAAAGGTTGACTTTGACTCATAGATTCAGAGGTTGCACAGTGGAGACATTTTCTTGTGAGCTTGTGCTAAGGCAGGGCATCGTGCTTGGAGCAGGTAGAGAAAGTGGCCTATCTCATGGTGGCCAGAAAATAAAAAGAGAAGAGAGAGCCTCGTGTGGTAGCATGCACTTATAATGCAACTGCTTGGGAAGCTGAGGGAAATTGATTGCAATTTTGAGGTAGCCTGGGCTACATAGAGTGTTCCTGTCTACAAAACCAAAAACCCGAAAGACAGAGCAAGAGACCAGAGTCCCATTATCCCCTTCAAGGGCACACCCCAGTGACCTAACATGCTCCCATTAGGTCCCACCCCTTTAGTCTCTGTCACCTCCCAAAGCACCAGGCACTGGAGACCAGCGTCACTTTCACAGACACGTCACTTTCACAGACACGGCACTTTTGTGAGAAGTTTAGCCAAGCCATTACAGGCAGCTTTGGCTTTTCTTTTTCTTAAAGCTATTTCCTCAAGTGAAAAAATGGCCAGCTCATTAGGGACACTGGAAACTGACCAATTAGCAGAGAAAAGAATCTGTCTTTAACAGGCAACAGGGATACCCGTCAGCTGGACACCAAAGGGGAGCTGGAAAGACTGTATTTACAATTGCTCTAGTCGCTATGACCAAATCAGTCTGAGAAAAGAAGGGTTGCTTTTGGCTCACAGTTTAAGAGGGGTATAGTCCATCACAGTGGACATCCTGGTTTGGTTCTCTGCTGCTGTGATAAAAGCCATGACCAAAGCTACTTGGGGAGGAGAGGGTTTATTTGGCTTACTGATCTCAATCCATCACTGAGGGAAGCCAGGCAAGAACTCCAGGCAGAAACCTGAAGGCAGGAACCAAAACAGAGACCATGGAGGAACACAGCTTACTGACTGGTCCACCAGCCTAGGGGTGGCAACTCCCACAGTGGGTTGTGATCTCCTACATCAATCAGCAATTAAGAAAATGCCCCCACAGACATGCTCATAGGCCAATGTGAGGTAGGCAATTCTGTAATGGGGGTCCCTCTTCCCAGGTGACCTAACTGGTGTCACGTTGACAAAAGCAATGAGGTAAATCATGGCAGCAGGATCATGTAGCATCACAGCTGCCGTCAGGGAGCAGAGAGAGATGAATGCCATGCTCATCTCACTTTCTGCTTTGTGTCCAGTCCAGACCCCAGCTCACAGGGTGGTGCCACCCACACTCAGGTAGGTCTTCCATCTTCAGTTAAACTTCTTGGGAAATGCACTTGCAGACATGCTCACATCTAATAAATCTAGTCAAGCTGACAATGAAGACTAACAATCACGGAGATGGAGGGCTGGCCACAGCCACCAGTGTCGTATGCCTTACTATGCTCCTGTTGAAGTCAAATTCAGTATCATCCAGGACGCCTGCACGCTGTGTTTCCGAAGTATGGGTTAGAGGTCAGAGAAAAGTATTTTTATCCCTCATTAGGCGTGGTATAGAGGTTGGTCTTCTCTCCAGAGTGAGTACCGTCAGTCTCTGTCCAGGGTTGTCTGCCCTAAGCTATAACTGCCTTTTCCAGAGGACTTGGGGGCAGCCTGGAGTTCAGGCAGAGTAAACATGCTCTCAATCGCTTCTCTGCTGATGCCAGGTAGTCATCTAGCATGCAGAGTGCAAGGTATGACCAAATTCAAGTCCAGAGGGCAGCCATTCCAGGGAGAGCTGGCTCACAGGGGACCATGATGGTCAAGGTCATCCTGATTCAGCAGAAGGCTGCCTTGAGGAGCAACATGGCGCTACCCCAACTTTCTTGTTGTGAGTGTGCAGGTAGCACATTCTGAATACAGGACACACAAGCCCACCAGCCCCTCAGGGAAAATCTTGGGAATTGGAAGGGTTTGAGGATGAACCTGAGCTGCTACCCCACTTGGGTGCATCATCCCCTCCCACAGAAAAGCCAAGCCAAGGGGATACCTCAAAGGGAACATCATTGGGGTGTGTATACCATGTTAGACCCTCGTCTCCCCAACACCCTCTTCTCCCACACTTGGCCTTCATTCCCAGATGGAACTCTCTATTGTTTCAACCCAAACTACATCAAAGCAGAAGGTGTCAAGTGTGGCAATGGGTTGGTTGCTTTTTTAAATAAATAAAACATAAGAATGAGAATTAAACTCACAGAGGGTGAGCAGGGTAAAACTCACGGGCTGCCAAGTGTATAGGATGATAGTCCCCATTTCCTCCTTGGTGGTAAAGAGCAGGCTGTGGGGCACAGGTATTTGTTTATTTGTTTAAAACATCTGGCTGTTACCAAGACAGTATTATTTTAGATTAGAGTAACATTTAGATCAGTAGACCCATAGTCCAGTGGAGAGCTCTGGAGAGTGTGGGCCAGTCTCATCCAATCTGCTGAGGGCCTTAAGGATGACACAGGTTTCCCCAAGAAGAAATCTTCCAGCAGTTTTCCCCTGAGCCTCCAGCCTGTCAGCCTGCCCTGGGGATTTTGAACTTGGAAACCTCCACAATCTGAGAAGCTAGCTCCTTAGGTTGAGTCTGTCTGTCTGTCTGTCTGTCTGCCTGTCTGTCTGTCTATCTACCTACCTACCTACCTCTCCACTTAACTTCTCTCTATCCATGCATCATCTGTTTCCTATTGTTTAACATCCATCTGTTTATCTATTATCTGTCTATTCTTTATCATTTGTCTGTGTATGTGTATATCATCTATCATTCCATTAATCACTCTTTTATGTCTATCATAGATTATATATCATATATGTTTATTTACCTATTATATCTTCTATCATTTGATATATGTACATATCTACCTCTGTCTTCTACCATCTATTGCTTATCACTTATCTATATATCTGTTTTTTTGTCTGCCATTTACTACTTCAATTTATCTGTCTGTTCTATTAGCAATCTATTTTCTATCAGTTGTCTATGTATGCATCATCTATTTATGCAATCAATAGTTCATCATCTATCATCAGTCTATTGTCTATCATTTACCTATCATCTATTAATCATCATTATTATCTATCCATCATCTATTTATCTGTCCAGCATCTATCTCATCTATCTGTCTATCTATCTATACATTTACCATATCATCTTTTTATCTATCATTTACCTACCATCTATCAGTCTGTCATCTATGTATCTATAATCAATCCATCTATTATCTATCTATCTATCTATCTATCTATCTATCTATCTGTCTATCTATCACCACCTCTCTGTCTACCTACATACCTAACACAATTCTCATTGCCATCCTCCTCTTACTGACTCTCAAAAGCCCTGACTAATCAAGGTAGAAATTCAGAAGGACATGCTGTCTGAAAGGGGCCAGTAGAAAATGAAAATTTCTACTACAGAATCTAACAGTAGCTCTTGTCATAATGACAGCTAATCAACACATGCCTTTCCCTTGCCCAGCCTAAAGAGAGGGTGCCAAGCCACAGGCCCCAGCCTGCTCATTTACTTTCAAGAAATATATGAGAAGCAGCATTGTGGCCTGTCTTGTTATGACTGCAGCTTGAACCAAGGAGGGGAAAATGAACAACTGTAGAGCTGCAGGAAGAAAGCCTGTTGCTGTTGACACCACAGTGTCATCTGGCTCAGAAGCAGGAGGGCCCCTGTGGGGACTGCAGCCGGGAGCCAGGTATACTGGGGATTTCCTTGATGAGTCAGTGGATGATGAAGGGTAAATCCAACTCCTGATTTCCAAAGGGCTGAAGGAGAGTCCAAGGAAAGCCACTGCATGTTGTTTTAAAGGCATGTTGGCCCAGCCCAAGCTTCCTGAAGAGAGAATAATAGGTCACCATGCCTACTGAGGGCTTTCTTTGCCATCTCCATCCTGTCGTGCCCATGAGCAGACCATGTGGCCCTTTCCCCCTTTCTGCTCCCAACAGGGAGAAGCAGGAAGGCAGAGAGGAGTTGGACACAAGTGTCTTCACTGCTCCGTCTAATAAAGAGCCGTATATTCATCCCGAACAGTCATTTTTCCCCCTCAGCACTAAAGTAATACCAGGACTCTCATCGCTCCCAAAACTGCTGACTAAAATCTCCCAACAATGTGTCTCCCTGGCATTCCTTAACCCTATTGATGATAATAAAGTCCCATAAATCTAGGTAAATCTTTAATTACGCCTTCAGAACATGATGCTATGACGGTGACACAGTCATAAAGGGCACATTCAAAATTAGCTCTGTGTATACTTTATGAATATGGAAAAGGGGAGTGGTGGCTAGCGTTAAAGCTGAGAGACAAAAAAATCATATATTTGTGCTTATTGTTTCCACCGTCCTTCAACTGATTTCTTCTAAAAAACAAATTGTTAGAAGACACGCCACAATTTTATTAAAATCCACAGCCTCAGCTCTGCAGGTGATAAAAACGGTGAGCAGAAATAGAAAAAGATGAAACAACAATCTTTGGCCTAAAAGTTGGTTCTTTGTATTCAGTGTGTGTGTGCATGCATGTTGCGTGTGTGCACGTGCACATGGGTGCATAGCGTATTCCCACGAGGGAAGGAAGACTGCACAGTTGAAGAAGCCTTGTCAAAACCCCTGAGGCTTGCTTTCCGGTGATCCTGGGATTCTGACCTCTTTCGCCTCCTACCCCCTGCTTTTGCTAAGTATCCCCCACCTCCACAGTTGATTTTTATCTTCAGTCAGTGCATGTGTTTTCATTTATGTGAATGATGTGGAAAAGGTTCTTCTACTTTACTAACTAAACTGCATCCTTCCCTCAAAACCCAGAAGGTAAGCCAGTCAGTGATGGGAGTAAAAGGGGGGTTCGAGCAGAGCGATGTCATTTTCCAGGTACCATCAGAGGTATTTGAGATGGAGCAATTGATGAATGAAGAGGAATGTCTCACCCCTATTTATCACAGTCCCTAAAGAAGTTAGCCTGTGTGTCCAAAAAGACCAACCAAAGGTTAAAAAAGTCAAACAAAAGGTCAGGTGAGGGGAGAGGTAAGACATGCATGCTGTGGCTTTTTAATAAAGTTTTTCATGAAGCTAAGGAAGGCTGCTCACTGAGATCCTCCATGCTCACCCCATAGCAAGCCTCAGGCTGCATTCTCCTGACATGGGGTCACCTTCTCCAGGCCCTGGAGTTCAAAGGTAAAACTCTAACATGGAAAAATGAGCCCCGTGTGGCATCACATGCCTGTAATCCCAGCACTCAAGAAGCTGAGGCAAGAGGATCCAGAGTTCAAGGCCTTGGGCTATATAGTTAGATCAAGGCTAATGCGGATTATATTAGCCTTGTTCAATTCAAACAAGCATTTGTTTGTTTAGTGTTTGGATTGTTTAAAAAATAGACTCTCACCATGTAGCCCAAGCTGGCCTCAAGTTCCTGACTCCCTTGCTTCTGACTTCCTGGTGCTAGAACTGTAGACACTGACCACCAAGTCTAGCTAAGGCTGCTTCTAGAATTAGTGGGGACGAATAAAGTGGTGGTGGCCATTTATACACAAGTCTTTCTGAGGCATGCATTTTAGTTTCTCCAGAGTGGACTTGCCAACACTAAGGGAAGATGTGTGGTTCATTCGTCAAGGTGCTTTCCAAAATGGTTGCATCTATTTACACTTGTCCAGCAGTATGAGCAGGCTCTGCCACCCACTCAGTCCACGGATGGCATCAGACAGTCAGTCTTTTCAGTTCTAAGCATTCTAGTGAGACTACACAGCTCCCCACATGTGGTTTTCCTTCCCACCCTCATGGTACCCACAGACATGGCTCACTTCCTCGGGTGGCTATTAGGCTTTCAGATAACTTCCTTTCTGCACAATCTAGATTAAGTCCTCTACCTTCCTTCCCTCCTTCCTTCTTTCCCTCTTTCCTATGTGACATGAAAGCATAGTGAGATTATCTGGGGGAAAGAAGGGATTCATGGGAAGGTGTGGACAAAGGATCAAAGGGGAGGACATGAATACAAAGTACAATAAAATATCAGCATGAAAATGCTATAATTAAGCCAATTATTTGTACATGAACTACAAAATTAATTTTTTTTAAAATCCAAACATCTTTCTATGTGATGTTGCTCACTTTTGTCCACTTTCTCAAATGGATTGTCTTCTTAGGATGTTCATTACCTTTAGATCACGTTTTCCATTGCATGTAATTTCAAATGATTTTTATATCCATTTCTAATTATGAACTAATTTTTAAAAGGATTTATTTCTATTTTATGTGAACAACTGTGCAACTACATGTATGTATGGGCACTGCATGGGTGCAGTAATAACAGAGACCAGAAGAGGGCATCAGATAATCTGTGTAACTGTAATTACATGTGGTTATCAGCTTCTATGTTGGTTCTATGAACCAAACCTGAGTTCTCTGCAAGAGAGGCTAGTAATACACAAAGCAATTCACATGGTCAACACTGTAACCAAAGTAGAATAATGGTTTCACACTAAGAAACTCCCTCACTTTCACATGTAACCCCTGGGCATCAATGTGATGCTGTCTGACACAATCATTATTTAAAATTTACACACATTTGCGCATATCTGTGGTATACAATATAATATAGAAAATGAACTAATTGTACCAAAGAGATGTCTTTCTTTATTTACTGCACTATTAATTCACAACAGCCAGGACTCAGAACCTGGCTCAGTATCCATCAATGAACACATGGAGAAGAAAGCTTGACATTTAATACCAGAGATTATAACCAGTCATGACAAGGACAAAGTCTTTATCAAAGTGGATGAAGTCAGAGGACATCATACCGACTTTTATCAAGGGAATACCATATAAATGAAATTACATCCTATGGACTGATTTTCTGAGCAGCTCTAAGACTTGTGCAATCTGCCATGTGTATAAACACTTCAGTCCTTTGTACTGCTGAGTAATAGTCCATTAACCAACTCTTCCTTGAGAGTTGAATTTTATCAAGAGAAGCTTTTAATTTGGATCAAGTCATCTGTTTCTGTTCCAGTTTGTGTATTTTAATCTTTATTTTGACTATTTTAATTCTATGTATTTGTGTCTATGTGTGGGTATGTGAATGTAAGTAGGCTACACACAGAGGACAGAGGAGTTGCATCCCCTGGAGCTGAAGTTACAGGTAATTATCAGCTGCTGGAAGTGAGTGCTGGGAGCCAAACTCAGGTCCCCTGAAAGGAGCGCACATGTTCTTCAGCGCTGAGCCATCTCTCCAGCCCCCACTCTGTGTTTTTATGTCATATCTCAGACATGCTCAGCTACCCAATAGTTGATGATAAATTCTCTTCTGTTCATTTATAAGATTTCTATAGTTCGAGCTTTTATAGTTAAATCTATAACAAGACTCAATTTACGTGTGTGGTATCAGTTAGCTGATGAGTTAACACATTTTAAAAAATATTTGTTTACATTTTTAATTATATGTATATGTGAGTATTTATGGGGGAAGTATGTGCACATGAAAACAGTTGCCCATAGAGCCCGGAATAGAGCATCAGATGCCCTGGAGCTGGAATTGCAGATGGTTATGAGCAGCTATGTAAGTGCTTAGAATCAAACCTGTGTCCTCTGGAAGAGCAGCCAGTGCTCTTAACTACTGAGCTATCTCTCCAGCCCGAAATCACACATTTTCAAAAAGTGTGTTTTAACATCAGATACTGAAAGCTTGCCCTTTTCTCATTAAATTGCCTTTTTTTGACAAAAATCAACTTAGTGCATCTGGTTTTCTGGTCTATTTGGCCTCTGGTTTCAGTTCACATGAACCACTTGTCT